>NSMO01001041.1:9454-19869 GCA_002588565.1 Coelastrella sp. UTEX B 3026
GAGAACAAGACGCAGAAGGTTGCAGTTGGTGACTTGTCAGGAGTTGTGCAATGCTTCTCTGTCAAGAAAGGGGAGATAACTCTGTCATACAAGACATTACCAAGCCAAGACAAGGTGCAGCTCACAGAAATGTATGCAAACCCTGCTTTACACACGTTGATATGCGTCCTCAGCCGACTTGGACAATGACCTTGAATTTGCGCATCCCCAACAGCAGCAGCACCTTGACTATATTGCATGCTGCTAGACAGTTCCTGCAAGACATGCCACACCCCAAATGCGACTGGAGGAGGAGAGGGGTATATGCTGCCGCAGCTCATAGTACGAGCTGTGCATACCAACCTGCCGAGGCTGACACGGTTTTCAATGGAGGCAGTGAAGCGGTCTTATGCAGCAGCTGCAGTTGTGGTTGATATTAGATTCGCTCCTCCTCCTAGCTTTCTTTATGCTGCTTATGAATCTTTCAACGCTCTTAGTGATGTGGATTGAGCAACAGAGGGGTGCTGCTCCTGCTTGCAGGTTACATCTATGACGCTGGGCATGGGTGTGAAACAGAGGGACAAAATCTTTTTTGCTGCAGGAAACAGCGTAAGCACGCAGGAAACAGCAGCAGCTGTCACCACCCCAGAACACATCATTTCCGAGCCTCTGCGGCACTCCAGATTCTGCAGCAGTTAGATGCTTACAGCTGTAACGCAGCAGCTGCTGAGAGAGTCAGCGATAGCTGAATTTAAAAGTGACGCTGAGGAGTACAGTCAGCAGCGTATGCCCTGTACAGCAGTAGCAGAATCAGAGGGCTGCTGCACCTGCACAGTTGAAACAGCTGTACAACTTGCAACCTGAGGCCCAGACTGCACTGTGAGCTCAGAACGTAACTAGCAGCGACATGTTTGCATGGCAGTAAGGGTTGCTTCATGATGACAGTTGTCCAGTCTTCCTCATGTACTCAGCGTAATGAAAACATCACCACCAACCCCACAACAGCAGCAGCCCCTGCCAGGTCAGCATCACAATACATGCAGCCCATTCACCACCTGCTTCTGCTGTCACGCAGATCAGAGGCGTGACCAAGAAAGGCAAGGAGTTCTTCCGGTTCAACAGTGCTCTGACGGAAGCTATCTCGCATCTCAAGGTTGCAGAGAACCACATCTGGGCAGGCGGCCACTATGTACACAACCACTTTCTAGAGGCAACTGCAGCTGGAACATACATGTCACCAGACAGAATATTGGCTACTGAGGTATGCGATGCAAGTTCAAAAGAAAGAAACAAAAGTTTCAGAAGATGAGGCGTGCCCCTGCCTTATTTTTTGTGGATCGGCTCATGTCTGCCTATGCATGGTCAGGCAGCCATGGCACTTCTCTATCATTCGGGGAGCAATCAGCATACTGGCTTTGATTCTCAGCAGATACCAGAAATGTTCGACATGCATTGACATTGCATCTGCAGCCGCACGCTCTGAGACCGCTGGCAGAGTGCTTTGCCAGCGGTCTCGAAGCGCGTGGCTCCAGATGCTATGGACGGCAGTTCTGGTATCCCCAAGGCTTGGTTGCAGCCACGGGTATGGCCAGCAGCTTCTGCAGACCATCGCAAAGTTGGTGGGGGGTTGTGTGCTGGCTATATGCGGTTGCTGCAATACCTTCTGTTTGACATACTCACATCATTTTATTGAGAGACAGATGTTACAGTGGATACATCACTATCTGGAATGGTACCCTCTGCACCCAATAGGAAGTCTATCGAAACCAACAAAGGATCAGACCAGATATATAAGCCACCCACCAGCCATAGCACTATGGCCATCGGCCCCGCGATCCATTTCAGAGACCAGATGAAACCCACATGTTGGCACACAGCCTACAACTGTGCTCTTACACATGTTTCCTTGCAGCTGATTCCCTTGACAAGTGCCACGGAGTGGTTGCCAGTGTTGGCCTGCAAGGACTGCTGCATACGCATCATTGGCAAAGACAACAAACCAGTCTTTGAGGTTGCAACAGCTTCACCCCCCACTGCAGTAAGGTGGGTCGGATGGCACACTGGCTTGGTGTGCTTGTGTTCAGTACTGTCAATATGTGGTGTTGTGTATTCTGTAGTTGAGGTGGCTTTGCTATCACTAACCTGCCACTAAAGCAGCACCTGAAGCAGTGTTGGTGTCACATGCAGTGCTCGTACCTTTGCTCTCACACGCTAGGCCGCAAAGCAGCAGAAGGAGCAGGAGCAGCTGTTTGGCAATTGTGAGCCCTTTAGATTATCATAGCTACCAGTCAGCCATGGCCATGCGGCCATCGGAGTGTGAGAACTTATGCCATATGTGTAGGCAGTTTTTGGGAACGCCAACCGAGCCTTCTGCTTCTCCGTGAGCCCTTGGCACGTTAACGTTTGTTGCCAGTCCTGGCGCTGTCTGCAGCATGTCCTCCAAGTGGCCAGACTTTGAGTTTGTCAACCATGCATGTGCAACTGTGCAGTACAACCGTCAGAGGATGCTCTATGCGGACCTGTCGACAGGCAACCTGCAACAGTGTTGGGACCCCGCTTGTTGCAACCACTGCAAATGTATCAACTATGTTTTGGTACTGCAGGTATGTCACTGACGTCCATGGGCCAGCAGCCGGCAGTTCAAACGTTAAGGAGTTACTGTACGGCTGTCAAGATGGCCGCCTGGTTCAGCTACTACTGGATGCACAGACAGTACGGCAAGGCTTTGTGTTGCTGGGTGCCAACAGCCAGGAACCTCGAGCAGCCGTCACAGCCATACAGTGCGGCGCTGACTACAGTAAGGTGAGAGATGGGTGCTGGTACTGACTTTGTGAGGTTCTGATGTTTGAAACTGGTGTCGGATGATATTGTCTTATACACTAGAAGATGGATCCCTTGGAGTCAGGAACATTCACATTCTGGAACATCTACATTTTATGCAGGATCTCACCTCTTAGGAACTAAGCTGCTAGTTCAGTCCCCTAAAACTTGAGCAGTGCACACATGCTGCTGCTGTTCATTGCTACAGATCGGTGTAGTGTGACACATGTTACATTGTGGAACCCGGGAAACCAGAAGCCAAACACCAAGCTTGACTGTGCTGCAATCACCTTTGATGTCAGTGACATAGTCATTAGGCGGGAAGGTGGATTGGATTTGGAAGATTGACAATCATAGTTGAGAATCAACCTTTGAGGACCAAACCTGCACCCGTTCTCTCTTTCGTTGATGCAAGATGCCTATTTGCTGCTGTATTCAATGCAGACTGGTGTTAGTGACATAGTCATTGGGCAGGAAGATGGTTCACTGGGGGTCTGGAAGATTGATATTATATGACAATAGTTAATAACCTTTGGGGACCAAAGCTGCATGCGTTGTCTTTTGTTGATGCACCATGCCTGTCTGCTGCTGTGAATAATGCAGACTGGAGTCAGTGACATAGTCATTGGGCGGGAAGATGGTTCGCTGGAAGTCTGGGACATCGACAACTTGGGACAGCCACAGCTGGTCAGAGCTACGCAGCTCTCAGAGAGCATCACATCGGTCTCTGGCGGCTACATCACAAGCCCTGCAAGCCCTGACATCATTGTGCATACGTTTGAAGGGAAGGTGTGTTGCAGTTTCAAACTAATTCATACAGTCAACTAGTATGAGTGCGGGTTTAGCGACATGTGAGTCTAGTTGATCAGGGCAACGCAGCTGTCCGAGAGCACTTACATCAGAGTCTGGTGGCTACATCACAAGCCCTGCAAGTCCTGACATTGATTGTGCATGCGTTTACAGGAAAGGTGGCATGCATGCCTTTGTGTTTTGCAAGTGTGCCCAGCAGGACGTTTCCTGGTGGTCGCCAGCGGATCAGGGTCAACCACAGCTGATCAGGGCAATACAGCTAACCTAAAGCATCACACCAGCGTCCGTTTTTACAGCACTGCTTACACTAGAATGTGTGCACCATGATATTAAGACCAGCAGGACTTGTGATATCCTGATGTGGTTGTGCGCACCATTACGAGCAACCGATGACAACACAGGACAAGCAGGGGCCACTGTCCATGCACCCACTTGGGCATGTTGTTTCAAGGCACACGGTTGTCCTGTACGGTTACGTGTATACATTGCAAGCTGCTATCTAGAATTCTGACATTGCTTTCCGATCTTTCCTACAGGTTATCGCCCGTAATACCGAGGCACTACAGCCAACTGCAGAGTACTACAAGAAGCACAGCACAAGCACGGGCCAAGGGTCACAGGACTTGGTAGCCCCCCTGATTGCTTGCATGGCAACGCAGCAGACAACAAAACCGCCCGTGTTTACTGCTCCTGCAGGTAATCGCATTCACTAGCAACCCCGGTGCATTGCAGCCAGTGGCAGAGCCGTCGATGAAGCACAGCACAAGCATGGGCCGGGGATCACAAGACTTGGTGGCTGCACTGAACGCCCGCATGGCCAGAGAGGCAGCTGAACTAACACAACTGCGAGCCAAAGTGGCCAAAGAGCGAGAAAGGTGCGTACATGTTTGCGTCAGCTTCTTGTATGAACATTGCACTTGAGCTTGGAACTTAGCCTTCTCAATGACAACGATGTGTTGTGATCCTTGTTTTCAGCTGCAGCTGCATGCGGCTGTGCATGCAAGTGTGAAGTTTTGCAGTATCAGCTGCCCTTTACTTGCTTGCATTGATAACATAGCTGGCTCAACAGGGGCATCACAATTGCACACCCGTTGCCATACACTAGGTTTGGCAGTGCCTATGATGATCTATCAATCAAACATGCATTTGGCAGTAGATATGACTTAAGAGTGTCTTCAATGGCATGCTGATAGAGGTGCTGCATGTGGATGTAGGTATGCGGACAACCAGAACACAGCTCTGGCAGTGTCACAGACCGTGGTAGACATCCGTCACAGGGTGTCTCTCCAGGATGGCTGCTTCGTCCTGTTCGTGGAGGCGGCTGTATCACTCTTCGCTCTAGCTCTCCAGGTGCGATGATGCAGCCGGCCTCTTTGGTAACATTGCTTGAGTGATGTGTGGTCCTGCTAGGTTCATCACCTATAGCCCATATTTTCACCATCATCATCAGCCTGTATGCTAGTACCTGCTCTTACTGCTGCCCTAACCATGTTCACTTGCTGTTAACATGCTGCAGCTGGCCTCATTCGTGAATGCTTGGGTGACACTTGGTCCTGCTGGGCTCATCACCTAGAGCCTGAATGCCATCACTTGCTAGCGCTGCCGTTGTGGCCATGTTCACTTGCTGTTAACATGCCGCAGCTGGCATCATTCGTGAATGCTTGGGTGACACTTGGTCCTGCTAGAACCATCACCTACAGCCTGGATGCTTGTACTTGCTAGCACTGCCGCCGCAACCATGTCCACTTGCTGTTGAGAGGTGATGGTGCTAGAGTGCTCTAGTTAGCGAGCTAGCACACCACGTCAGCCCATTTGTCAGCTTCCGCTGTCCAGCTGGCACAACCCCCTGTGGCAAGAGCTGCTCTTTAGCACCACTAAGCACCCGGCACTGCAAGCGGCCTGTGCTGCTGTTGAGTTAAGATCTAAGCCAGCTAAGCACCCACGACTTCAAGCAATCTGTGCTGCTCTGTAGCACCACTAAGCCATCGAGACTCCAACTGATCTGTGCTGCTCTTGCTGCTTGTAGTCAACTGTTCCGTTGGCGCTGCTGGACTTGCCAAGCAATGTGGCGATACTGAGCAGGTCACCTGCTGAACCCACAGTTGGCAATGCAACACTTGCTACATACAGGTAAGCAAAATGTGATTCAGCTGTAATACGTGATTGGCACAATAGTGGTGCATACATGACTTGCACTATAGTGGTGCTTACCCGTATCATAGTACATTGTGATTCAGCAATGAAATGATGCAGTGACTGGTGGTCGAATGCATATGTAACTATGAACACGCACATTGCTTGGTGCTTTTTGTAATCAGAACATCAGTGCAGGATTGAATAGAGTGTGTCAGTGCTGCACCTGCCAAGACCTGCGGCGATTGTGAGCCTCACTGACCCAGCAGTAGGGTGTGACGCTGGCAACATACAGGGGAAGCCTATCACTCAACACAATACAAAGCCTTACATATGCTAGTTGCACTTTAACTGATATCAAGGCTGCTGCTTCAACCCATTGCTAGTGGCTGGTGTTACCATCATAGTATGTATCCTCCTCAACAGCTTGAAGCTGTCGTCTTGGACAACACAGATAAGCTCCGTTGCAGACATCACATGGCTTAACTTCCAACTTATTAATGCTGCAAGTCATGTGTGCACCACTATTGTGCGATCTTGTGCTTTGCAGGTGCCAAGAGTCAACCAACAGACTGAGCATCAAGTTCAAAGCCCGAGAAGGCATGCCTGGAAAGATATCAGCATATATCATCCCTGCAATACCCCCAAAGACCTGTACAGTCATTGAAGTGCAGCTAACGCCCCTTTGTATGCATCAGATGGTGTCTAGTGTACAAGGTGGGGCTGCAGGAGGGCAGGTTGCTGCTGCGGAGGGCGAATTGGTGCTGCAACAACTGCAGCAAAGTCGACCGTGCAATGAGCTCGTCTTGCAAGGTGAGATACATTGGTAGTGCTGGCTTCTGACTTCGAAGGTGGCTTTAATCAGTAGTCGCTGATAGGAACTACTGTTGCACCCCAGACGGCTTCTAGTGTGGTTTAAGAGACCCTCACTTAAACTGCGCAACAGCAGCAAGTATGGAAAGAATGCTTACTGGAACCGTTGGAATTTGACAACATGTTTGACATCACAATCATGTATCGATATGCAAGTGTAATATGTGTGTCAAGGTTGGCAATGAAGGTGGGGTGGGCAGCTGCTGGCAGAGGTCGCATCCAGCAAGGGCACTAGGTGGTGTGTGCTGCTGGTACTGACAGCTGTATTGTTCTGTCAATTGCTGTGAACATTTGAACACTTGAACACTAGGTTCGAGGAAGCTGCTGTGAGTGCAACTGCTGGCGGGACATTTTCAAGATAGGTCGGTCAAGGCAGGTGTACTTGACAAGTGTATTGTTGTGTCAATACGCTGTAGGGAGCTTCTCTGTCAATGTATTCCACTCCTGGCTGCGTAGCCTGCTCCCGGACGTGCCCCCACACCTTCCGCCCAACAGCAACAGCAGCAGCTACCTATTCAAGGAAAGCCAACTGGGAACCATGCTAGGGTGCTGGTATACGGATAGCCAGGCCAAGTTAGTGTGGTGAGTTGCATTGCTGCTGTTGAGAAAAAGTGTTACCATCATGCCCACACTGACCAACAAGTGATCGGATAGAGGCAACATGCAACCCTACCAACATCTGTAGGGCTGTATGACAACCACACTAAGGCTGTTGTTATGGCCCTGCTGCTTTGCAGTGACTCAATCACCACACTTGATGTACCTTCTGTATGCTTGATGCTGTTGGCAACCATTCCTGTTGTGCTCCTGCTGTTGTTATGGTCCTGTTGTTGTGCAGTGACTTAATCACCACACTTCCTATCCTACACATTTTCCTTCCAGCGTCCGCCACAGCCGCATGTACGTAATGTCTGAATGCTTGCTGCTGCTGTACATGTCCCGTCATGCTCCTGCTGTTGTTGCAATTGCGCTGCTGCTATCCAGCGACTCAATTACCACACCTTCTATACTGCATTATTTCCTACCAGTATCAGTTACAGCCGCATGCATATACCTCCCTTCATGCTTGCTGCTGTTGGCATAATGTTATGCTCTGTTATTGTTTATGGCCCTGCTGCTGTGCAGTGACTCGATCACCACACTTGCTATCCTACACGATTCCCTTCTGGCATCCGCCACAGCAGCGAAGGAGCGCGTCAACATACGGTATCAGCTGCATCAGACAGCTTTGCAGCATAACTGTGAAGTGCTGTGGCCTTACTTGGAGGAGCAGAGGGGCATGGCCAGGCGCAAACGGTTGGCTGGGGCCTTGCAGGTGCGAGCAGTTTGTGTTATAGACTTGAATTGTGTAACAATCCAAAACAAACAACAAACTAGACAGTTGTGACTTCTAGTGCTGCTCTTGGATGGCAAAGTCTAGTGTTATGAATTATTCTTGTGAAGTATTGGAACGGATCAGGAGGTTCACGCACTTATAGAATGGCGTGGAGTGTGCTTGAATAACTGAATACGTGTTGAAGACACTCTTTTGGTGTTGCATGACTCTGCAGGAGCTGCACGTCCAAGAAGGCGACACATCCTTCCTAGCCTCTGAGTACAAAGACATCGTATCTAACAAAACCACCAGTAAGCTAGACCACAGCAAAGATCTACAAGATGAGGGCCCCACAGGAGATGTAGAAGGGTTGGATGCAGCAGTTGATATGTTCAAGCAACTCTACAGAAACTACCGTAGGCTGCAATCAGGTGCTACTGTTGCTGTCAAGCAGCATCTGCCTGGCTTGGAGAAGTTGTTGAGAGGCCACGGACCTGAGAGTAGTCAGCAAGCAGTGGTGCAGTATATCCTGGATACATGTAGATAGTCCCACTTGATTAGCACACGGCGTGCATATCAAGCCGGTAGCAATTCTGTTGATATGTCTAAAATGAGTCTCAAAACTGAATTGAGCAGTGATGGTAGAGAATCGATTGTGATCTTTGCCCGGTGGTTGCAAAGCAGCACGTGCTCGCTGGAGAGAGTGGTAAGGTCAGGGGCCTGAGACTGGTCAGCAGGCAGTCGTGCAGTATCAGCTGGGTGCATGGGGCGATATGTGTGCCGGTGCCTTGGAACAGGTGCAGCGAATTCTCGCAGCGAAACGAAACGAAACAAAATTCTCTGGTGTCGTTAGCTGCTGCGCCTTCGCGCCCGAGAGACTTGCCCGCCCCACTTGACAAAGACTGGCGAGGCCTCGAGACGCGGTTCCTTTGTGATATTTCCTCACCCAATAGTCGCATGGATCGGAGCCAAAAGCATGGTCTACGGTCCGGGTACATTAGTCATGCCACACAGCACGGCATGATCTGCCACATCTGATGTGTTTAGTAACCACGTTGTAACACACGTTCAATGATGACCGATAGCATTAAGTAGCTTCATGATGTGAATGACATACTGCACAATGTGCAGATAGGAAGATGTAGATACAAAAGTACTATGCCATGCTACCCACCAGCCATAGCACTATGGCCATTGACCCCGCGCCCAATTTCAGAGGCGGAAACAACAGGACCCAAAGCAGTGACTCTATCACTGCCATACTTGCATCGAAGGCGCAAACCCCAAGCATCCTTCAAATACCGAGTGATGTAAGGGAGCCGCTGTGGCACATCTCAACTGCTCAGCTGAACCCCAATAATTCATCCGAGACATCCGAGACAAACCGATAAACACGCTTTTGACTATCGACTATAGCACTGCCGGGCATGCACTCAATTTCTGAGCACATTCAGGAACACATCAAATACCATTATACATGGTTGACCTCAGGCTCTGCAACCCGGGGCAATCAAACACAAAATGTGCAAGTGTCTCATCCGCAGAGGAGCATACAGGACACACACTAATAACCACACGCTCTAGAGAGCTTCTTCGCCTGTCTATGTCAGGCTGTTGAGATCTACTGTGATATCAGCTGCCATTCAACCGTAATGGTTGCACCATAATAATATGGTGCAACATCCAAGCTACTGGCAGTTCACAATCAACAAGTACTCCATTAGTAAGATACCAACTCGTGGTGCAACTGCGCTGACATGCATCATTGAGGTTTTGCAGGCAGCTTGTAGCGAACTAGTTGATACCTGAGTCAGACCGAGACCTCCATACGTGTGTTACCACAATTGTAAGCCCCGTCAGCAAGATCTATTGCACAGCAAATCTCAACCAAATGGCTTGGTAGAAGCATCAGCAGCAGCACCCGTGTCAACACCATACATATCCAACCTGCATGTGTTAGGCATGCGGTCAATCGCTTCGCTCAAACGAGTCAGCGCCACATCATCACCAGTCAACTGTACATGTCGCAAACCCAATAAATTCAAGCATGATAGCTTGCTCAAGCTTCTAACCAGCACATCTGTGTCTATCTGCGGCTTTTGAGCCGCAGGACACGGGCCTACAAGCCAAAGGACTTCTAGGGTTTGCAGTCTGCCTAAATTGCTTAGGCCTGCTGTAAGCTGCTGCTGCACACATTGATGCGAACCACCATCAGTGCTTAGGTACCCATTCAGCCACAGTTCTAGTCTGGTCAAAGGTATGTTTGACCAGCCTATCATGTCAGATCCAAGGCTTGTCTGCTCTGTGACTGGCCGAAAATCCAAGTACATGAGTTCAACCTCTTGAAGCTGAGTCAAGGCTTTTCCCACATCTGCAAAAGTGCTACCTGGTATGGTGCAACCACTAAATGCAAACTTCTTGAGGTTTGTCAAGCCCGTCAAGACATTAGGTGCTATATCACTGCAGGTGACTTGCTCTAGCGATG
>NSMO01001042.1:6591-22553 GCA_002588565.1 Coelastrella sp. UTEX B 3026
CAGCTTACCCACGGCCACGAGCTAGGTTATTGTTTCTCAGGCCACAGCGATGGTCTCAATCAGCCAGCCGTCCAGGGGGCACAGATCACCAGTCCAAGCAGCAGCAACTCGGCAAGCCCAGACACTCAGGCTATACACACAAGTGGGCCACGGACTCTGGCCGACATAGACCTCAATAATGTTGACCTGGCAGCAGATGCAAGCGCTGTGGTGAATGCCAACCACAGCCTGGTAGTGCCAGCTGACACCAAGCCGCATGTCAAGGAAACACAGTTAGCAGTGTTACACCCAGAAACTCCAGCGCCAGCTACAGTCCCTGCACAGACAGCGCCAGCAAACCAGCCATCCTTGGCGGCGCTGGAGACGCAGAAAACCCCTGACCTCCCCCCTTTATCACCTTTGCCGCCTCCCAGCAGCCCCGGTGTGCACACAGAGTATCAGCTCTACCTAGCTCGCTTTGAGGCAGGTGACACACTAGCACAGCGCTGGCACAGACTCAAACACAGTGGCAAATGGGAGGACCTGAAAGAGGACTGGGAGGAGTGGCAGAGCGATCTGCTGTTGCAGCAGCTGCAAGCCAGCAATGCAGCTAGTCGAGGTGGCCGGGGGCGGACAAGGGGTCGGAAGGAGTTAGAGGACCTCACACCAGCTGAGCCTGATGAGGGAGCGCGCAAAGTGAGCACCGCTTATTCTGCTCTGCAATGTTTAGTGTAACTTCCTATGATGCACCTCTTTCATTGATGATAACAGGCTCTGCTGAGGTGCCTTGAGTGGTTGCCTGATCACCGGTACACTTTGGCAGTCTCTACCTGCTGGCTAACTCAATCATGATCCATGATGTAGCTTCTTACCCGCAGTTTATGCTGTCTGCAGAGTCGTTCTCGGCGTGCTCCAGCCACCCTGCAGGACTACCAGGTTGACACCCCTGTGTCAGCATCTCCAGGACCCGGTGCTGCATATGACGATCTGGCACCACACAGGCAGAATGCAGGTGCGGGCGGGCACCAGCTGACATGTCAGATCCCAAAGTGTGGTCAGTGTTATTGTCTGGCAGTGGCTTCACTCGAACGTCTGGGCATAACAAGGACAGTGCTGTGTGAAAACACAGCAGTGTTGGCTTTGAAGCTGTGATCTGGCGCATCATCTGTTGTGCAGTTCAGGTCATACTTGAGTCTCAATCTTACAGAGTCTGGTAAGCTCTTGTACTGCGTTGGAACGCTTATCAGCTTGCTGGCCAACTGCTCTGTATTGACATAACATGGTATCTCCCAATGTTATGACAGGTGCTCATAATGAGGAGATTGGTTCAGAGGGCGAGCACGAGGCGCAGGCGCGTACGCGCAGCAGACGAGAGCTGCCACCTCGCATAGTTCAGCACAGAGTCTATCAACCCCAGCAGCCGCAACACAACCAGCAGGTGCTACATCAGCAACCCCAGGAGCAGGGTTGGCCTGGCCACCAACAGCAGCACCAGCAGCCTAGTCGGCAGCTTGCAGCTGGCGCTGATGGCTTCGGACCGGAGCTCATGCAGCAGCTGTACCAGTTGGGTGCACAGCTGGGAGCAGCTCTGCAGCAGCAGGGTAGTGCAGCTGCAGCACCTGCAGGCCGGCCAGTAGTTGCTGGTGTGAGTAACCCAGCAGCACTAGCAGCAGTGATGGAGGCGTTGCGCATGCGCATGTTCAATGGAGATACAGCAGCAATGATGCAGCACTTGGCAGCAGCTTTCCAGCAACAGCATTAGGACAGTTGGCAAACAGCTGAATCAGCTGCTAACCTTGATTCCTGTACCCAAATGCCTGCCGGTTTAGAAGTTTGTGAGTTGTTCATTGTGATCTGTGGCACCACACAATGTCATGTGTGTTTGATAGCAGTGTTGGGGTGCAGACTTGCTCAAATCATGCCTGCAATGAGTGACAGTGACATGACCGATGTTGATTGACAGTTGGTACCGTGACCCTCTCCACCTTGGCAGCGCAATTGTACGACACGTGTGGGTCTCAAGTGCTTATGTCACACATGCAGGCAATCTGTTGTTGGTGTACACAATAAAGCACTATTTTATTTGAATGCCAGGTTTTGCCAATCCCCAAGATCTCCCCAAAATGAGCAAGTTGCATCTATCATCGATCAAGTGTTTGGCTGTCTGCATTGCCTATTACTTGTCAATTGCAAATGGCTTGCTTGGCACTGCAGTTCAGCGGTTTAGCAGGAATGCAATTTTGGTGGACTCTACTGCAGTGCACTGGCCGTTTTGTGTTGTCTGTCATTGGGCTCTGTGGCCAGAACAGTTTGCTGGCTTGCTAGTGAGCTTGTTTGTGTCTGAATGATCAGCCCTGGCTTTCGAGCCATCCTATTTGCAGTCATGTTTGGGCTGCCAGCAACAGCAAGAGATTTCTTTTCCAGAGTGCCATTTCTGACCTTGAATAGATTACATGACAACTTTGCTGAGCGCTGTAAGCCCATGGTACGCCATGTTGATATGTGAGATTTAGCTCTTGCAACCGTTGCATTCTAGTAGAATATGTAAAGCAAGTGAATGATTGTGCAGCATGCTGTGTTGGCTACAGCTTGTTGACATGATTGAGGACAAAACATGTTGTGGGTCCGCCAGGTGCAATGGACACAGAGACAGGGGCCGGTGCCTGGAGGCCGGCCACTTTAGCAACGTTCTGTTTACATGGACAGCCTGACATGGGTTGTGCATGATCACCGTGGTAATGGTAATATCACCGTAACACAAGTGACAGGCTGTTGCCGTAGTAGATCTACAATTCAGCGTGACAAGCAACTCATTTGACCCGCTCAAACCTGGTCAAATGATGCGGGGCCTGCTGGGGCTTCAATCAAGACTCATATATGCCCCATGCATGACACCGCCCCATGCATGACACCGCAGCTCTTGTCAGCGCATCTAACCTGTTGCATGGCTCAATAACTTTCTCATATATGGGCAGTTTGTTGCTGGCATGTGTGTGCACTTGCATATACTTGGACAAAAACCCAACACCCCCGGGATCAGTGTGTTTTCAGATTTTGAGATGCGAACCTACAGACGATTAGACAGCCCACCATGACACCACAGATGGCGGTGAAGTAAAGTTCAACTTCACATATGAAGAAGAAGAAGAAGAATTACCCTCTCCGGCCGCAAGGCCTTTGGCACGTACTTGGTGGCTCAGCCACACTGGCACACCAAGATTAAACCACCCTCTGGGGCGCCTTCAAGGCGGAATCGCCCACTCAGTGGGGGTGTTATCAAGCCAACTCGCGCCATGGTATCACTCATATCATATCGAATGTGTGACACAAAGCAATACGCCAACATGAGTAGACACATGTGGCGGTTACCGTTTGCCGGTCAGTGTCGCCGGTCAGTGTCGCATAAGCATCGCTGTAAGACCACACATGCTCTGCTGGTATGCTAGCAACATACTAGTCCAATACGATATGGCTGCTTTGGCTATGGAGCTCCAAAGCCTTGCTGAAATCTGCTTGCACCCTAGAGAAAGTGGCTCCTAAATGGTGCTGTGCGTCAGTAGGCTGAGTCCTTGGTCAGCAAACGACTTGGCTGACCTGGCGCTGTGCTGGTCAGTGGTCTGTTGACAACGGCCTCAACCCTTTGACATGCACCACACACTGATACCACACACCGGCTGGTTCTGCAGCTGCTGGTGAGGTGTCATGTGCAACTGCATAACAGACAACAAGCAAGGCAGACAGGTCAACAACATAGCCCTTGTTACACACTGAGAGTAGTGCTTCTGCCTTCATTTCCTGTTTGTTTTTCCATCATGTTCAGAAACTATTATGAAGTTTTACTTCTGTTATGAGTATCCTGGTGCTTGGCATCCAACCTGACAGTCTGGGAGCCTACGCAGGAACAGGCAACGTGACAACCTTGATGTGGCACCTGCATGTGAAGCTAGGTACAAAGCTTGTCGGCACACCGCAAAGAATCACACTACAGCACATGCATGACGCTGCACATGAAGCTGGGACCACAACAGGCTGGTAGCAAACCCTGTCTGGCCGCTGTGCTGGCCGTGGTAGGGTTGGCCCAGCTACATGGGCTCACCAGCATCTGTGATCTGCATGCTTGTGCTCATCTGCTGCGACAGCCGCCTCAGCTCCAGGTCATTGTCACCGCTGTCACAGCACATGCGGTCAGCATCGCAAAGTCTCGGGCGATTGGGGTCCAAATCAATGTTGACCTGCGCAGCGGTGAGTGTTGGAAACACTGTTGGTTAGAACCCGTTGCCCTCATACAGATCGAGCCTTCTGTGAAATGCATCCAGAAGTGCACCTTGAAACCTTGCCTGCTGTGAGCCAGGTCATAAAGGCAAAGAAACTCATTCCAGACATTGTTCCTTGGGTCATATTCATGATCTGTGTAGCTGAGCAACCGCCAGTGCCAAGGGGCTGGAGTGCTGCGCGAGGCAGGTACTTGACTAATGGAGCCTTTGCTGACACCTACTGGGCAGCATCTGCCCTGCTGTGTGTGATTGTCCTTGGCAATTGTTTTCATAGATAGGCCCTCAGATACCAGTGCATGGCAAGGGTGTTACAATCCAAGTGTGACCTTTGACCGCAAGATCAATGAACACTAACTAGTGGCAGTTGTGCAGGTGTCTGCAGCGCCGCAAACTGAAAGCAGCGCACTGATGGCTCTCAAGCCACCATACCTGAAAAGCCTTCCTGAGGTTCATGTTGAAAGCTCGCTTGGCCATGAAGCCCTCAGGTGCTGTTGGTATACTGCCCTCTGGACACTGAAACAGCAGAAACATTTTGGTGGGGCCTACAACAGACAGAAGCGAAACGATTGAAGGCTTTAGTATCCCTCCAACTCCCCATGGGTACACAACACTATTTGAAGTGTCGGCAACAAGACCGTAACAGGTCAGTGCTTGCTGTGATCAATGCAAATTGTTGCAGCTGTCGCAGTCTGCTGCTGTCGTTGATTATGCGAGTGTACCAATTTCAAAAGCACTCCCATGCAGTACTGGAAGGCACTCCGTCTTCTGAGCTGAGAGACTATCAGCTATCTTCCTTGTGCAGCCAATCACGAGCTGTGATGCCTGCACATTTGCAATGGCAGTCAATGCATGGCAGGATACTAATTGCAGCATAACAGGGTGGAGTTGCGGTCAATTCCAGCACGCGCCAAGGGCTAACCTGGTGTATCGTCCCACTCTGTCACATTGCTGTGCTGCATAATCAGGGTGCGCATAAGCTGTCTGCTGGCCTCCCCAAGCTGCTTCTCAGATGGAGGAGCTCTGCCTGCAGCAGACACTTAGTGTAACATGTCGGACATTGATTCAGACAGGAACCAACGCCATGGCACACGCCCCAGCTGGCGCAACCTGCGAACGTGTCCCATGCCCTTTGCATAGGCAAGAAATGAGGTCTAAGCACATGTGCAGATGCTTCAGCAGGAACATGTCTAATTGAAATGGAATGCGATGTATCAGCGCCTAGAAGGCATGGCATACAGGCGTAACACTCACACCTGGTGGGTCCATTGTTGCTGGGAAGATGAAGCTGTAAACTTCACGAGGGCGTGTGACTGAGGACCCCAACATGATGGTTACTGCTTGCCCTGCCAGCGCTGCAAAGGGAATGTTCTGGCTGAGCTGCATTAGACTGCTTAGCTTGTCACAATACTGCAGGAACAAACAGATGGAGATTGGCATAGCTTTCTCAGCAATGTCAGGCCTGTTTCATTATGACCAGCGGTGGATCAGGTGAACTTGTGGATAGGAAACCTCTGACATGGGAATGCAGTACAAACACTGCTGTTCCTGCGCAGCCAGACACCCAAGGTTGTCAATGTGTGTCTGTTAGCTGTCCACACAGGACACAAGCAGGCAAGATGCTGCTGCTGACAGAAAAGAGAGCAACTATGTCCAGACAGTCTTGTTCATACCTTGATAGCCTTTCTGGAGGCAGCTTTCAACCGTACACGTCTCCCCGATTGCTGCTTCTGCTGCAGCTGCTTGCATGCCTGAAAGTCGCAGCATGGAGCGGGTTCAGCTCTCACTCGCTGCTAGCTATGTATGTTTGCTCCCCTCGCAGTGCACCGGTGCTGTTGACTGACCTGCACATGCTTTTGCAGATCGTTGACAGGGGCATGGCATTGCTCTCTGGAGTATGCCAAGTAGCGGACGAACGCTGCTAACAGATGCTGTGCTCCTGCGGAGTGCTCAGCTGCTGGCATGGGTACCGACACATTATAGACGTTCGGTATTCTTTTCTTTGGCATGCTGAAGCAGAGAGGCTGTTGGCGAGTCACATGCTTGGCACCAGTACTGATATGCTGCAAGGAGTGCACTGGCGCTGGGACAGTCTCAAACGGTGTCACCCTCCAGGCTCTCCTTAAATCAAGGACGGACGACCACAACGTCCACGATGAGTGCGCTTGCAGCGAATGTCAACCAGCCCAAGCAGCAGAACGACCTGCCACAATCTCCGTGTGGCCACAGACGCCACCCACGAGCTGTATGTCTCATCGAACGACCGGCCAGGGATATGGATGTGCATGCACAGCTACGAGAGCAACATCGGGCAGCAGCAGTTTGAGTGCAATAACTGCCGTTTGGGCTGCCTGCTGAAGTGAGTGAATGCAAAGCTCTTGCTAGAGTTACGTCAGTTTAACCTGGTACCTCGCCTGTTTTTGAACTGCTGCACAGTGTTGAAGACGTCCTAAAGCCACTCTTACGTGCTCAGCGATCTCTGTCGTTAACGATACCAACATGTTGAGCAGCGTGGCACGCTCTGTTACACACAGCACGAAGGTACTTCCCTACGCTTTTCAGTCGACTCGAGGAATGGCTCTGCAGGGTGTGAGGGGCTTCAATGACCATGAGGCGGTGAGCACTTCTGCAGTGTCGCATATGATCTCGTGCTTGCAATTTCAGCTCCAACACCTGGTTGATGTTTTGGCAGGCCGTAGAAAACATGTACTTCAGTAAGGAAGACGAGCGGCTCATGTCAAAGCTGCTGTCCAAGATCAAGAAGCAGACCCAAGTCACAGACCTTTCAGCAGCAACAGAGTCAGCAGTGGCAGAAGAAGCAGCCCTCCGTAACATCGTGTCAAAGTACCAGATTAGCAAGGAAGACTTCCAGGCCTTGCTGGACTGGAAGCATGCGCACTACTGAGCAGCGGGCTGTACTGCGTACAAGGTACCATGTAAGCACCACACTGACATCAGCTGGGATATTCAGCGCAAGTAGGCCCTATGTCGCATTGTGAGTGCCTGCTCCGCCAGCAGTTCAACCTTCAGCAGCTGACTCTGCTGTGCTCACAGCTGTGGAGCCTGCCACAGTCGAGCAACACATTATCACAGCTGGTTTCCATGCCAGCCCTTTCTTGCGCGTGGTGACAGGAGGGAAGGCATTGTTGTGGCAAGCCTACAGCAAGGTTCTT
Organism: Coelastrella sp. UTEX B 3026; assembly: GCA_002588565.1. Classification (NCBI taxonomy): domain Eukaryota; kingdom Viridiplantae; phylum Chlorophyta; class Chlorophyceae; order Sphaeropleales; family Scenedesmaceae; genus Coelastrella; species Coelastrella sp. UTEX B 3026. Next base: position 14,015 of record NSMO01001042.1, read on the forward strand.
GCTGTGTGTCTGCTGATGACGCAGGCGTTGACAAACCTCTGGCTTACCAGCAGTGTCAGAAGACCTAGCTTGTTACTGATCATTTGACGCAGTTGCTGGGTGACACTGCAATGGAGGTCATTAGTCAGCCTTGGCTTATTCTAGGCTTGTCTGAAGGCAGTAAGAACCAATCGAGAAGGCTTATAGCATGCATCACCACTAGCTTGCAGCAAGGAAGACGCCTGAGGTCAGCCACCGTCAGCGGCCTTGACAAGTACAGTCTTTGGCAATAATGCAGCCTTGTTGATGCTGCAGCTGCGGGCTGTCAAGTCAGCAGCAGTATTGTTATGTCATGTCAGCTCAAGGGCGTGCAAGTGACAGTGCTCGGCTGTTGTTATCTTACTGGGTCAGAGTTTGGTTGCATCTCCATGCCATCAAGATGTAAATGGCATATCACGTGTCGAGATCTTACGTGTCAGTTACTTGACACCAAACTGTTTCCTTTTGCTGATATCCGTCTGAACCCCGAGGCTGTCTTTCATGTTGCGGCCCAACTGCTTGCAATTGAACGTTGTGAACGTTGGACGCGGTACCACCAAGGCATAGATTACCGGGGGTCAGTCCAGAGATCTAGTTTTTACTTCGTTATCTTGGCACTGCCATGGCATGGAATGCAGATGGTTGTTGCCCCTAAGTATACTGAGCCTGCGAATGCACGTGCAACCTGGGAACATTCTGACAACCAGAGCCTGCCTTATAAGCACACCGTCTCTGTGACAGAGAGGTGCTTGGCTCGTACCATGTGGCAGTAAGCCCAGCTTACAGGGCTGCAGCATGGCGTGCGATATCAGCCTACATGACATCATGATGTCTGCCAGGAGTTGTGCAGTGCACAACACCATATCTCCGTGGCTGTTGGTGACCACATGGACTTGTATGCAGTTGACATTGGCCACAGAGTGCACCCAACTTCACCCAACGTTAACAGTGGAGCGTATATACATTGCAGACAGTGCAAAAAGACATGCAACACAATAGTCGGCATCATTCAGCCAAACACAGTATGAGCAGCCCAAGACTCTTTCGGGTGGCGTACCCCATGCATGGCACGGCAGCTCTTGCCAGCGCATCTATCCTGTTTGCATTGGCTCAGTCTCTTCTACAGTACTTGGGGCAATCAATTAGTACCAGACTTACATAATGATCTGCCTTGTGGTCTCACCCATCGAATGATGGTTGGTCACCTCATCAAGGGCAATGCATAGCCTGGCAAAGAGTAGTAAATTACCAAGTCAAACGTCACATTGATGCACATATGATGTCACTAATTGCTGCACTTGATTGCACATACACGTGGAAGCAGCTAACAATACAGTACATAACGCCCATGTCGGACAGAAGGTTGAGTTTCAACAGCATATAGTTTGATCACAACCTAGTATGAGGACAGCTATACTTTGCTGCAACAGGCTACCAAGCATATTCCTTCCCATCCACAATGGCTACTGCATTGACTGCCGTCTGTTCGTCGCCGCAACTTTCAGCTGTTGTATGCGCTGTGCTATAGCTGCCAACCGAGGCTGCTGTCTGGATTGCTCACTCAGCAGCTCACGCAACTCAGTCTCCACATACGCCATCTGCTGCTGGGCTTCTATCAGCTCCAGCTGCCGTTGCTGCTGCTGGTCATCAGCCCCGACAGCAGCACCTGCAGCAGTCCCTTCCTGCTGAGTCAACGCAGCTATCTTCTGCTGCAGTGAGTTTGCTTGCTCCTGCCGGGTCTGCACAGCAGCCTTCAACATCTGACAATGCTGCAAAGTGTGCTCGAGCGCTGCAACCTCTTCTTGAAGCATTTGTCTGGTCATGGGAGTGTACGGCACCTGCTGCTGTGACGCTGCTGCTGCTGGTCCTGCAGCCACCCCTGCTGCAAGGGCCGGGGTTGCTGCATGGGCCAGCTGTAGCATGTGCTGCTGTGGATGAACAGCTGCTGCTGCTTCAGCTGCTGGTGGTCCTGCGGCTGCCTCACAACTGGTTGCTTTGGCAGCTAGCACAGCAGAATGGCAGTCAGGCCGTTGGCGCAATTCCCCTGATGGGCCTGATGGCATGTTTGCACCTGTAGGCTTATATGGTGGGAAAGCCAGCTGCCCTGCTACTGATGTGCTGCTGGTGCTGTACGTGCAGGGTGTTTGTGGCAATAGACCCTGCTGGTCACACCTCTTGACATGCTGCTGCTGCTGTGGATGCTGTTCCTGTGTACTGGGTCTCAGCATGGCCTGCAATGTACATCCTGCCTCTGGCAGATCGCCTGGGTGAAGAGATTGCTGCTGTGCTGGTGCTTGAGCCTGCGGTTGATGTTGTAAGCTGCTGGAGGCCTGCTGCACTGCTGCTGGCTGTGGTTGACCCTCAAGCTGAGCACTAATGAACCCGCCTGTGTCATGGTCTACAACCAGCACCTGTGCATCAGCAGTATGATCATGCAGGTGATGTGACTGATGGTGTCCATGCATATGTTGTTGGGGCCACGCCTGGTGCACAGCACCCACTTGCTGTGGCTGCTGCTGCCGCCAAAGTGGCCACATTTGCTGCTGATCATTAGGCAGTTGCTGCAGAAGATAGTATTGCGGGCCAGACTGCTTCTGCAGATGGTCCGGGTCCTGCATGCCAAGATACTCGTCTGCTGAGTCTTTGTAGGCGACAAGTGGCTGCTGCAATGGCTGCTGCTGCTGCTGCTGACTCTGCACGCAGGGCCCCGGCTGTATGCAGTCAGCAGCCGTAGCACCTGCTGCTGTCCTAAGCTGCCGTGGCTGTGGCCTGTTTGATTTCTTCACTTGAGGTGTAGACCACACAGCACCTGGTGCTGCTGCGACAGCACCCTGCACACACGTAACAACAGGGCTTGGCTGCTGCCACTGGAGCATCAGCTGCTGCTGCTGCTGTGAAGGATGCAGCGCAGGCATCCGCCAGGGGCTGCAGGTGTTGAGCAGCAGCTGCCTGCCTCGCTCAGCAGCAGGAAGCAGCTTAGCTGGCTGCTGCAGCTCCTGCACTGTCAGCAGCTGTTCCTGCTGATGTGCACTGTGCACTGAAGCTTGCTGCTGTTGCTGCTGCTGCTGTATGAATGTTGGTAGCCGTGGCGGCCTTCTTGCTACAGCTCTGCTGCTGATTGGGTTCAGCACTGGAGGATTTGCCACACCTAGCTGAGGTTGCTGCTGATGCTCACACTGCTGTCCCTGAGCATTGGCGCCCTGCACATGAAGCTGTCGCTGTTGCTGCTGTTGATCATGCCCAAATGCCTCAGCAGCTGCACCTAGCAGTTCTTCCCCTTCACTGCACTGCCGCTCCAGCCGCTGCTGGTGGCTCCTGCTGCTGCTTGCATCCCACTGCTGCTTCCACTGCTGCTGCCAGCGGGACATCGACGAGCAGCTGGCAGCAATAACTGCTGCTGCTACCGCACCAAGTGCTGGTCCCGCAGGCTGCTGCTCTTGCTGTTGCTGGTGCCAACAGCTGCTGCTACTGCTGCTGCCGCCAGCCGTTTGAACTGCAGCTGCAGATGGAGGGCCATTTGGACCTGGGACAGACGCCTCCAGCCTGGACATGGCATTCGTTAACCTGCATATACAGTAAATCACATGCCGTAAGTCCTGCTGTGTTGTGCGCATTCAGATGACACCCATCCTGCGCACAAGGGCTGCACAATGTTGACCGCACCCTTGATGCAGATGCAGGCTGGACCTGAACCAGAACCCGGCTAAACCATCCTGTATCTGTCAGTACAGGCATGATTTCAGAATCAATTGAACTTGTTCACATGTTGCAAGCAGCACATCACTAAACCACTCTAGGCTATGGCCAAAAGCTGACTGAGAATCGGTGTGCTTACCTCCAAGCCCTCCAAGCTCTTGTCGCCAGCCATGATCTCCTATGAAGTGCAGCTACAAACAGCCGCTGCCGTTTGACATGAGCAGCAGAAACATAAGCCCTCAGCCCTTGAAGCACCTTGACAGCAACCACTCTGCGCCTGTGCTGCTCTGCACGCTGGTTGCTGACAGCCTTCTCCTGCCGCTGCAAGAGATACTGTCGCCAGCAGTCTAGGGCCTTAGATACCAGCAGCTGGCTGTGATGGTGTTGGGCCGTCAAGAGCTGCAGCAGCAGAAAGCACCAATGTTCATCCGCCATTGCGACCTATGTATGTCAATAGCGATCAATAAAAAGGCTGGGCACAGCATGGCTGTAAGCCATGACGGTCTGTGTCTCAAGGAGTAATCCCTATGCTGCAGACTGCGGAGAACCCAACCCAGGCAAGGACCCAGCTGCTGGCAATGACAGGAACCTCCTGCTTGAACTTTCAAAGGAGACTCTTTCAGCACTGGTACCAACCTGTTGCCGCTCCCTGTGCTGCTGTGCTTGTACCTGCCGCCAGGCGCGTATCACCCTTCGCTGCATAGCTTCTTGCAGTGCCCTGATTGCTGGCTCAGCAGCAACCGCCAGCTGCTGCTGTTCTGCCAGCTCCAGCTGATGCGCCTCAACCCACGCTCTTACACTCTTGCGCAGGAGGTGCTGTCTTAAATGTTGATGTGCGATCTGCTGCTGTTGGCGCTCAGCTTTGCTTGCTGTAACAGCTGCTCGCCAGGTTCTAAGGGCCTGCTGCTTGATTTGCTGCAGATGGTGAGCAGTAGCTTGGGCTAGCTGTTGGCGCTTGTGCTGCTGATGCTGCCTGAAAGGTCCATGCCAGGCCTTCACAGACAGGTCAACATTCTGGGTTAGCACCCTTCCAAAACGCATATGCATGCTATGCTGTGACGGACGCTCCAACATGCAGACATGCAAACGCTGGACGTAGGGGTTCCAGTCTAAAAATGAGCGTCCAACTTTGTGTCTACCCGCTGTACCACTTTGACCCAAGCTCTGCACTTGATTGAGTGTGAAGAGTAAAGTCTTAGATAGTGCGGTATCCACGGTGACTCCACTGCCTGCTGTACACACTGCAATACATCAGGCTTGAAGTGAAGCAGACTTATGTGGCAAGCATCAACCAGTGCACCTTCTGCCTGAGTACTACCAGCTGTTGAGGGGGGTGCAGATCATCAGCACACTTGTGCCTAAACCCAAGCCTCAACCTCACCTGAAGAGCTCTGGCCTGTAACTGCCTGGTGTAATGGACATCTGCCAGCTGCAGCAACTGCTGTCTCCTAGCTGCCAGCTCATGAGCCTGTTGCCACGCTGCTATGCTCTTGGAGAGCGTGTGTAGGTAGTGACGACGAACAGCCTGCACAGGGACAGTGCGGTTTGTTATAGGCGGGACGGTTTGTGGTGTTCATGCTTCAGATTGGCCATTTTTGGTGGTTGTCAGTCGCAAAGCCGGATGACTTGAAGCAACAATGCAGCAAGAAATGGGATACAAAGCACTATGACAGTATGCACTGACATGACTTTGAACAAAGCTTATTCTGCTTTTGCCATTGATCACTTGCGGTATGTGCACTAATGGGGTTTCAGACCATGTTGGGCAAAAGCACCAGACTGCTAGAGCAGTCAAATGCTGTGGTGACATTAGCAACACCATACCTGCCGGCGTTGCGACTCTCTGAACACCTTGTCTGCAGTCAATTCCCTCCATCCAACCAGCACACGCCGTTGCAAGTTGCTCAGGTACAGCTCTGGCACATTGCGCTTCATGCTGCTGTGCCTACAGGTGCACAAACACATGCTGAGAAACACTGTACAAACACCCAGAGCACGTTTCTGCACGACCACTATCACTGGCACCAGCACCAGCTGCTTCTGCACGATATCCTGCCCAATACCACAACTACAGCGAGGTGCGCATGTCGGTGAAAGATCATAAAGCCCTTGCACCCACCAGCTGCATGGAAACAGGCATGCTATGTGTGTTGGTGGGCTTCAGCTATGATACAAGTGCACTTGCAAGCCCAAGTTGCTGCTGCTGAAGGCCAACAGTGTACAGTCCAGGCTGTATGATGGCAGTGGCATACTTGTGCTGAGTAGCCTGCTGATGAATCGAAGGCCTTGAAGATAAGCCAGCCATATGGAGTTCAACAATGCGGCACGGGGAATTGAACTATTTGATTGAACAGATCCAAGCAAATGACCAAAACTGTAACAAAGCAGCGGCTTACCACCAGTACCAGTGCCAAGCCTGCCAGGCATGATTCAGCAACATACTGATATGCAGCTCATCTGCTGCAGCCAGCTGCTGTCGCTCCACAGCCAGCGCACAAGAATTCTCCCGCCACAGCACAAACAGCCGCAGCAGCTGATTTGCTGCAAAGTGTTCATCTGCCAGCTGCTGCAGCTGCCGCTTATGTTTGAACGTTGCAGCAGCACCCCGCCAGGCTGGCAGTACGCGCATCAGCTTGCTCTGCTGCAGCGCTGCTACCACAGCAGAGAGCTTGGCCGCTGTCAGGCGCCGTTGCTCAGCGAATTTCAGCCAAGTCCTGCAGTAGGTGGAGACCAGCATGCACCCCAATATCTATCAGCTACAGCTGCACTGCAACATCAGATGCACATCTGACAGCACAAGGGCATTGTACATTAGGGTGCTGCTATAGACCACCATTTCATGGCAAGCTGCAACGCTGCTGCTCAGGCCTCTTAGGTGGTTGCAAAGCAGATCGCTCCTGCTCAAGAACACTCAAAGGCCAGTCCCAGTACACATACCCAATGCAAGCTCGCAGTTGTACCAACTCCCGCAATTCAGCGCTCCGCTGTCCTGCCATGACCTCTACAACACCTTGCCAGCGATGCAAACAGTGTCTGGCCCACCACGTTTCACCAGCAGCTGACAGGAGCTCAGCAGCTGCATCAATCTGCTTGTGGTATTCCACAAGGTGGCACCAATGCCATAGGACCTGCATAAGCAGGTATCCACCTCCATCATTCAACTCCAAGATCTAACTCTTGAGTTATTAGTAATCTAAAGATGTACGGCCAGGGAACGCACAATCGTGACACCTGTGACTTATGACTGCTTTTGAACCCTTATCCCGCCTCCCACCATGTAGCATACAGACCAACTCGTTGCATCGAATTCAAGCTAGCTTTGAGGGGTTTCCAGAGCGATCAAGCCCCACTGGCAATTACAGAATATCTAGTAGGCGCACCTGCTGCCTCCGTAGCTGCTGCAAGTTGCTGACCAGCTCATCTGCAGTCTGTTGCAGGTACCGCTGCTGTTGTGTTACATAGTGCCAGGCCTGCAAGCTCTGTCTAGCTGTCTGCTCAAGCTGCTTCTGCTGCCACTGCTCTAGCACCGCAACTGCTGCTGCTCTGCTGCCCTGCTGCTGTGCAACTGCTGCTTGCCAGGATCGTATAGCTGTACGCTGCAGTGTGTGCTTGTGGAAGCAGAGAGCTGTTGCTAGCTGCTGCCACTTGGCTGCTGCTTTTGCTACTCGCTGCCGCCAACATGATAGAACATGTTGTTGCACTACTCTTTGCCAGTGCTTGGCTGCCCTACATGCAGCAACCAGCACACATATACAGCAAACTGTCAAACCAGACAGCTGCTTTGCAGACTCTGCATCTCAGTGGCAGGATGGGGAACTGACATTAGCATGCTAACAGGTGCATTCCTTCAGTGCTGCAGGCAGTATGTGCACTGGACCAGGCTACAAGCGTCATGGATCCGCAGACACGACACCAACTTGCATCTGCTTGCACTTGGAGCATCACACATGGTTACACGATACTGCTGGCATACCACAAGCAGTAACGTTGACAAGTACTACCTGATGCTTTGTGTCATAAGCCCTATCACCTGGCCAACTTAAGCCTCTCTAACTTCTGATCTGTGGCCCAGCCCTGCCAAACATGCAAACACCGCAGCATACTCATAAATGTCCTGTGTGCTTCCGCTCTCAGCAGCAGCTGCCGCTTGTGTTTCAGCACCACTACTTGCTGGCACCAGCCCTGGATTGCATGCTGCAGCTGCTGCTTGTTTCTGCGGGTCTGCAACCCTGCTATAGCTGCTTGTAGCTGGTGCTGCTGCAGGAGCAATTGCTGCCAGGCGAGGAAGCAGCGGGACAGCAGCATGAAGGCACGCTTGGAGGCTTGCAATGAAGCCTGACATTGCAGCAGCTGCTGATGTGACACCTCATGCTGCAAGCCCAGCCAGCCTGCAGTACATCCATAGTTGGCAGTGTGTATGTCAGCAGAGCAATTGTGTCACATCAACAACACCTGCATAATGTAGAACCTGGCTGCATACGGACTTTGACCAAGAGGGGAACCAGGTGCCATATTAAAGCTTGCGTGAGCAGCAACACAGCCAATCAAGGTCAGCAGAGACAGTCAGCCCTGCAGTCAACATAGTGATGGTCACTGCTGCAAGTTGAACTGCTGCAAATGACTGTGGCCACCCACCTGCTAGCATCAGCTGCCGCCTGTAGTGATCATCTACCAGACGCTGCTGCTGTCTCACGTGCATCCACCAGAGCCACTGATTAGCAACGGCTCGTGCCAGTGCCAACCTGCATGAACAAGCAGCGATCTAAAGTACATTCGCTGCTCCGAGCTTGCAATTGCTTCCTGCAGCCAGCGATCTCACAAAATA
>NSMO01001043.1:0-19555 GCA_002588565.1 Coelastrella sp. UTEX B 3026
GATTGATGCGTTTGCAGTAACTGACCCTGGCTGATTAGCTTATGGGGTAGGCATTAACAACAACAGAGACAGCAGTAGAACACATCGACAAGTCATATCGGGTGCTGGGGTGGTCCTATCATGCACAGCGATAATTCAAACCAGCCGGAAAATACCTGTTACTGACGACCTGCTTGGCAAAGCGCCTAATATCCATGGCGACCCCAACTTGAGTGGCAGAAAGCAAGTAGTAGTTGTCATGTTGCATTCTCTTGCAAGCATACCACGGCTGCGCGGTAAACCCTGCAGAGGGCGTCGTGGATGCGTGCGCTGCATGTCCGAGACCTAGTCTCTTGTTGAGGCGCTCGAAAAGATTTAAATGTGCTACGCTCCTCGCGAAGCATGAGTGTTTTACCATGGGTGCTGGGAGATTATTGCAGGCTCACGTGCATTCATTGACACATGACACATGGCTTGCATTTGCATTGGTGCGGCATATACCAAATTCATTGTTTCAGTCTTTGCTCTTCTTTTGTATGCACAGTCATCTGTCAGGTTCAGCAACGGCATCAGCTGCGTTATCAGCTTCAAGGCATGGCTTCATGGCAGCACATCATACATAGAGCTCTGTGGGCCAGCAACACAATGAGCAAGGGTGCCGCACCCCATAGGCTGGTAGTGCAAACCGACGGTAACACCCTTTTGTTTACAGCCGCAATGCACCGCTATGGGCCACAAACACACCTGGCTGCAGAATGGGACATTCAATACATCGATGTCGGGTACAACGGGCAATGGAGGCATTGATTGTGGGTATAAGGTCTTGGGACACCCAGAGCTGAAGCATCTCCCAGCACAGCTCCTGACTGGCAACTCAGTCAGTCTGACTGAACCGTTCAGCGATATTGGTACGTAGCAGTACTGCTATACAACCCTTCTTTGCAAACCCTTGAAGCAAAGATACTTCAAGCCACAAGACACATCACACTCACATCAAACCCTGGCCTTGCTGAACAGTCATATGACGTGATAACACCCTCAATGGGCATCGACTCCATATGTCAGTGCAGTATCCAGCATGATGACTGCTTTCAGCCCACCTCCCGGACACTGTTTGGGCGGCCCAGTCCAAGTCAGCAGCGCACTAGAACTATGTTCAAACTTTAGCTCATGCAACATAGTATGCCAAGCAAACTGCTGTATACTGAATGCAAGGGGCCGCCACCCAGTAAATCGCAAGCCAGCTCCAACTGACTCCTGGGAAACAGTGTCTGCTTGCCCCTCATGTCTAGCAGAGCCTCAGCTGCTTCCCTCTGACCCTGCACCAGGTGTCTAAGGTGGCTGAGCTGCTCCTGATCACCATCATACATCGCACCGCCATTGAATAAGTGCGCACTCACAAGCTCTGGAACTTTCGGCAGCTGCCTGTACAATCTACTGATGTGGCTGATGCTTGCTGGCACATTGCTAGACAACCCTGTGGCTAACGGCATTGCCAGGAAGTGCACTCTGCTACCGCTGTCGCTGCTGCGGCTGCTGCAGTGCTGCGCTAGCCTGGCATAGCACAGAGTCATAAGGCATGCTGCTGGTAATCGGCTGGCTGCCCCATCAGCTCTGCTGCTGGTGTTGTCATGCAGCTGTTCAAGCACACCCTCAGCCTCCCTCTCAGACAGCAGCAGTATGTCCCCACTCTGCAGTAAGAGCATGTTGCTAACTGGCCGTAGGTACTCGCTAAGCAGGTCTGTGCAGGGCCCACTCCCACCGACTCCCACTGCACTCCTGTTAGCCCTTAGTGATTCTGCTGTTGCCTGGATGAAGTTGTGTGTTAAAAACACTCTGGGGGACCAAGCAATGCGCTGCAAGCTACTGATAGAAATCAGTACATCCTGCAGCCTGTGCAGCTGACAGATCTTGCTGACGCTGGCAATGCTGCCATACCCTGCTCTAAACAACTTTGAATAGTCCCAGTCTTGTTCAGCTGCTGGGGCAACTCGAGCAATCTGAATCTCCTGCTCCTGCTCCTCCTCTTCTTGTCTCTCCAGCTCCCTCTCACATTCTTGGTCGACCCCGGTCCCAGCTACGATGTGATGCCCAGCACCGTACAGTCCTGCATTTGCCTGAATGTACTGCAGGAGCTGCTGCTGTTCATGTGCTAGAAAAACAGCTGTCTCGCCTGCAGCGCTGCTGCTGCTGCCACTGACAGCTGCCAACCTGAGCTGCTGGGTGATCATGTCTGAGACCACGTCCGCCACCGGGCGCAGATCCCTGCTGCTGCCATAGAGGTCCTTTGGCAGCAGCATGTCGTTTTGCAAGGCTCTGTCAGGCGCCTGGTGGGTGATGCAAAAGTGCGACCCCTGAGCAGCCCACTGAGTAACACCATGCAACGTTGCCTCCACAGTGTTGCTCATGACCCACCGTAACACATGCACCATGCGTATGCTGCTGCTGCTGGCGCTACTGCGGCTGCCGCTGCTGCTTGAGGCTGATCGGATGTTTGCTGCAACTATCTTATTGCCAACATCTGAGAGGCCCACAAGCCTCAGAGTCTGGCCCCTGCCCAGCTGCCTCATCCTGCCAGCAGCCTGCATGAGCTTATCCTTGCACACCCCTGGCGCCAGGGTCAGCAGCCCCACCGCCTGCTGCTGCAGTTTGAGGTCCGCCCCCCTGCAGCGTGCCTCGTCGAAGATGACAAAAGCATCTCGCTCTGCTATTGGCGAGGCATGTCGCGGCAAGCTGCGGCCCTGGATGTCATCTATAACCCACTGCCGTTGATCTGTGTCAAAGTAGCAGACACCTTGGTAGGTAGCACTGGCGCTGAGCTGGAGTTGTTGCCGCAGGTATCGAGCGGCGTTCCTGCAGCCAAGAAACACAGCGCAAAAGCACTACGTATAGGGTGGACAGAGAAGTTACAGTGGACACCTCACCATCTAGAATGATGCTCTCCTCACCCAATAGGATCCCACTTGAAATCAGCAAGGGCTCAGACCCGATGAAACTCAGTCTAGCACTGAGTATGAGCGTGTTGGGCTGTGGGGCCGTCACAATTTTCTATAGAGAGCAAATACGACAGCCCAGGAGGTTTGCTAAACCCAGGCAGGGATTGCCAGTGCATAGTGTTGGGCTGGGGTGGGTCGCACGCTGTGAAGGCCGGTGGCATGCCAAAGCAGCTAGGGTATTTATGTCGTGTTGATAGCAGCTAGGGTATTTATGTGGCCGCCTCAACATTTCAGTACCCATTGCACAGATGTTCGCCACTCCAAACAAGTCATGCATGAAGCTAGCTCTATGCAATTGCAGCTACCTGGCAGTTGCTCACCTGTTGGTGGTGCCTGCCAGCAGTGCTCCACAATCCAGCAAAGCATGCAGCTTGTGATGCAGAGCGTAGTCCAACACCGCTTGCCATTGCAGCTTGCCATCCTGCTGCAAGACACCAGAGGGCAGTGAATCATCGCACCTGTCGGCGTGTGCACTAGTGCATGGTTTATGGATGCTTCCCAGTCAGTCCCTGAGTTACAGCAGCCATACAACAGTACAAGCTACAAAAATTTGGGACACCATGAAAGAGTTTCTGCAAGTATAGAGTGTGTGCAGGTTCATGAATGTACCCGCGCACACGTTTACACATATGATGGCTGGTCGCGCATTGCTTTGCGGGGAACGATATCATATAGCATGATGCTGTGCCACAACCATACACCAACTCAGCTGGCCACAAACCTGCTGGCCATCATGCCATTGCAGAGTCTCAAAGGTGGCCGTCTGCAGCATCATGTCCAACATCTTGCCATTGGTTGCCGCCAGCAAAGGCTTGTGACTCAGATCAGCCTGCTGCACCTGAAGTGGAAGTAGCCTGTGGCTGTCATTGGTGCCACTGAATCCATACACCTGCCCGCTGCTGTTGCTTGCCAAGTGCCAAGCATTGCAGCTGAGTTTTTTTCGATATTGGCTTGTTTGATTCGGTAGTAGACAGAAGCTCAGCCAGAAGTTGACTGCCGCCATGTTGTGGCTCATCAGTTTCCACATGGTGTCTAGCTGCTGGGAGTTGGTGGGGTCAACCTTAGACACATTATCAAAGCTGGCCAACACATCTGCAGTGAACAATAAACCAGCATAAGGAAACCGTTTGCATGCAGGAAGTGCAACTGGTCCCTCCCCATCCCACTAGTGCATTAAGCAACATGCGTTCAGTCTATGCCAGCAGCCAGTGGTGAACACTCTAATTTTCACCATAATAGAGAGATGGTGGTTCAGCATTATCACCATGCTACTGCCTTGGAGGCAGTTCCTGCAGCTCGGTAAGCCTAACTCAAAGTTTGCACTGGTCTGGTCCTGACCAATCATGTTTCTGACACTCCAAATTACATCACCAAGCCTTTGAATGCCTATTTGAGGTCGAATACAGCCGAACCTGCTGCGACCTTCTCCCTGGACAGCAGTGCCAGCCAGGTGTTGTAGTGGTCATGCTGAGCGCTCCTGCCCATGCTCTGTAACTTCTCCAGTGCTTCTCTGAACTGCTGAATAGTCAATCCATCTGCGTAGTAGCTGATGTGTGTCAGCAGCAAGGCCACATCTGGTTGTGAAAACTCGCTGCGCTCCGAAGGTGTATGGGCAGCTCTGAAAGGCACCGCCAGCTCCTTCCGGGCAGTCTGTGACCTGTGCGCAGCAGAAGGGCAGGCAAGCATATTACTGTGTGCTGATGACAGAACACCAGTAAGGCAATGGCCAACTGAATGGCGACAGGTCCTGGGTGAAGCGTTTGCATTTGAGCTGCTTTGCGCCAGTGACCGACTGCCTTCAGCATGACCTGTGGTTCGAGTCTGGCATTGGTGCAAGGGCCCTCAAGGTATGCCAGGCTTGCATGTACAGTGAGACCATCCTCTGCCTGGTGTTACAAATCCACACTGCGGCTGAAATAAAGCTGCCTGACATTTGCAGTTCCGCATAAGGTATTGTGCACTAAATACCCACCTGTTGATGTCATAGTCTACATTGTGACGCCTCATCAAGCAATGATGCAGCATACCCAGTGCCAACAAGCCCCTGAGTGCAAGCAGCTGGTCTCTTTGATCTGCTGTCAAGGTGGGCAGGGCCCCCAGCAGCTGATCATAGTCTGCAGTGGGATCCGTGATAAACTGCATGACAGCTTCCTGCAGTAGTTGAATACGCAACTTGCAAGTCGGCTGACATCAGGTATTGCAGCAAGTTATCGACATGATAGGCACTGAGACTGTGATTGGCAACCACACCATATGATGATGCTACGCCACGCACAGATGCTCCGCTCAGTAGCTCTGCTGCTGACAGTGCTCCCCTGCTGGCCAACAACCTGGTCTCGCAAAGCTGTAAAATCAGTTCACCGTACTGCAGCGGCTGTACATGTTGTCAAACTGGCATATGCTCGTTGCGAACATTGTCCAAGAAGGTTGCCAGCAGCTACCTTGTTCTGCACTGCTTTGAGCCATCTCAGCTCGTATGTTGGAGCGTCTAGAACTGCCTCTGCCACTCTGGCCATCATGTTGGGCAGCACTGACCTCAAGGGTTCACCATCCAGCAGCCTCACAGCACAGAAGGAACCAGGGGGCCTGCAGCAGAACCCGCATTGGCACACAGCAGCATGTCATTCCCTGCTGAAGTATGTCAGAAAGCTTTAGGAATCTGGCACGCTCGTTCACATCATTGCAGGCGCGCCTGTCTGTTGACGCACCGCATCTAGGCAGATGTGATATAGAATTGCAGCCAAAGCAGGTACAACCTGTGGGATGAAAACATTCCGAGGGCTCCATACCTTGCAGCAGGGCCTGGCCTCACTGCAACACCATTGTGGTGTAGCTCAGGAAAGGCAGCTACGTTGCCGTCAGCCAATCGTGTCAATGTAAGCAGCACTGCTTGCAGGGCAGAGACACGCTCAGGTCGGGCACGAAGTGCTTCGCGCGCTCCACAAGCATACACTAGCTGAAACCTGCAGGACAGCAGTTACACATGATAAAATGTGGGAGTGCACCTACTGTCACGTCTTGTGCCTGGTAAGGTATGGCGCATTACCCAGTATGCGCTTGTAAACATTTGTGCCCTAAAAGCAGGTGCAAGTACTGATTGGCTGCACATGAGCTGTGCATAGTGTCTTGTTGCCTTCTAAGCTCTCTGTGGTGTTGTTTGGCAGCAAGTTGCTTAACAGGACAGACCTTGATTTCGGCACGTCTGCTATGGTCAAGGCATCTCTGCGTTGGTGGTTGCTACCCTAGAACCGATCATACTGATCTGCTCCTGTGCAGAAGCTAACACTGTACTTGTGCCACTGTTGCTACACACCTGTGGTGCAACAGCTCATCACTCTCATCCACCATGTCCAGATAAGGCATGCTAGCCAGAGCCTCCAGCTCCCCACACACTGCAAGTGATGCTGAATCACCTTTGAGGCGCAGCTCATGCCATTTCAGTTCAAGTGACCCTGCAGCCTGTGTTCTGGGACCACCAGCAGCAGGCCGCCAACCTGCCAGCAGACAGCAGGAGCACAAGATACTGTTTTAGGTCTGACAAAGCATAGCCGTAGTAGTGGCCTGCATGGCTGTGCTTCACAACGCAACAAACTGGATTAGTGCTTGAACACAGCCGAAAGCATCGTGTCTACGTCTGGCCCGGTCTATGGCGCTGTCATCCTGCACAAACTATGCTGAGCCCTTCAGCAGTGGTTGCTTACTGCACCGCGGCTGAGGTGCTGACACAAGCCTAGGGTTGTGTCACGCCAAAGTGCACTGTCGTTGGCAGTTTGAATCTTACTCTTTGGCAGTGGTTGATAGCTGTCCTCATGGCCCTGGCTGTCTGTTGTGTGAGCTGCACATCTCTATGGAAAGGCATCAGCAGGAGCTTCACCCCCAGCACACTGGCAGTCAGGTGCTGGTGAAGGTGGGAGTAGGCCTCGTGGAGCAGGGTTGAGAGAAAGTTCAGCCGAACCTGCAGGCAGAGCAGGAGACTATTTGATGAAATGCCTCATGCACAGCATACCAGAGCCCGGCTTGCAGCCAATCTCTAGTTGAATGCAAGCTCGACCACAATGAAGGCCTTGTCAGCACATGTCGAGGTATCCGCGTGCCTTTTCATCCCTCCATCTTGCCCTCGTCCCCCCTCCCCCCCCCCTCTCCTCTGTAAAACCAGGTGGGTCAAAACCGCACATACTGCCGTTGTCACTGTCATACACTATAATAGCTGGGGTTCAAGTGCATCAGCCAGTTCTTGCGGCACTTACCACGTGCTTCTTGTCATCTAACCAATGCAGAGCAAGCATAGGCAGGATAACCCGGGTCTTGCCTTCACCCATGTTGAGCTGCACAATAGCCCCAGGGTTGTTTATGAGGTGCTGTGCAATGTCGTATTGAGCCGGCCTAATCTGTAGTTGGCCCTCCACTTCAAAAAACAAGCCACTTGGGGTGGAGGGCAACACTCCATGTACGGTGAACCAGCAGCTCCTGTGGTTAGCAGTGGAAGCACGCGAATATGGCTGGACCCGTAGACGCATGTGCACCTTGGCAAATGGTGCGCACGGCAAGTGCCAAGTACACGTGTGGTGGACGCTGTCCTGCAGTGTCTCATGCTACTAATCGAGCCCACTACTGCACGATCAGTGCTATTGGCCCATGGTTGATGTGTGACCCAAACTATCTTCTATGAGTCTGTTGCCACTTGCAGGTTAGGTGTTGGAAAAGCTGTATGGCACCAAGTTCTCCTCCGACACCAACAACTACTGTCTCAGTTGATGCTAAGGCCAGCTCCAAAGGCGCAGGAATGCCAACCACCATTGAGAGCTGTGGTGACACAAACTTTCCAAGCGGTCCATGTCAAGAACCTGTGTGCCCAAGGCTGTGGGTACTTATGCTTCCACCACACATATCAGTTGTTAAGCATGATCTGATATGCTTTCTTGTATCAGCATGGCTTCGGCTTCTAGACCTGCCGCCAACCGTGCCAGCTTGTCCTCAAGCACACACAGCTGCAGCCAGATGAGCACACCCTTGTGCAGCCGCTGAGCACCACAGGTGGAAAGGAATGGGTTGAACTCCAACAGCCTGTCTGCCTGCCAAGCGCAGCACATCAAGTCCAGCACGCTGATGGTTGGGGTGGTTGATGATTCCCTCAGTAGGCGGAAGGATGTTGCTGCTGGTCCAACAGTTTCAGGGATGTGCCAAAGGTGGTACAGCAGGTACTGCTGAGTTTGCTTGCGCTTGTGTAAAACTTCAGCCTGCACAGTACAGCCAATACGCACGCAGGGAAACCATCCTTACAGAAAGTTGCCCTACCTGATGCAGGGTGCCACATGCAGTGGGACCACGTATAGACCGAGCAACACCCGGTAACGTTATTAGTTTAACACTACTATCAGTTGCATCTGGTGATAACCTGTCCCTCTTTTTCAGGTTCAGCCGGGCTGGTAGGCAGGGGGTCAATAGAGCTGCACTTGTACCATGGAAACTGCTTGACCGCATCAGAATGAAGGCAGGACAATGCTGCTGTAAAGCCCAGCATTACCTGCATAACATCAATGACTTTCTTGCTGCGCAGATGCACACAGCTAGGGTTGTTGGTTTTGTGGTGTGCCTCCCAACTCTTTGCCAGCTCATCATGCATCAGGCCTTCCAAATGACTGTTGCTGCCGCCTTTTCTGGGCCTGAGGGGGCACGCCGGGACACCACTCCTGCTACTGTCTCCTGCATGCCGGCGCTTGTGGCTGCTCAGGTTTCTCATGAAACCGCCCTGCTGGTTGCTACGAGTTATAACGAGGGCCCTGAGCTTTTGCTCACAATCTGGCACATAGCTGGCAGGTACCGGGCTGCTGGGGATTGAGTCTATGGCTTGGTACTGCTTCAGCCTTCTCCATGCTGGAGGACTGCTTGCTGCAGCGCTCGAACAGCTGGTGCCTAACAACCGCGCTTCCACGTCTGGACCAGCTCGCAGCTTGTGATGCAGTGTCCAACCACCTGGCGGGACAGCCAAGGCCTGTAGCTTGTACTCGCTAGCAGCATCAGGATCCAGGGCAGGTGGCTTGATGGCAGGTGTTGTTGGCTGATGCTGTGCGCTACCACCTGATACTGCCGCAGGGACATGGAGGTGCTGCAGCTGACAAGCACTGTGCTGCAGCTCAACAACCTGCAGCCTCAAGGCAGGTGCCAGGTGGCCTGCATGTGCTGCTGCAGCTGTCAGATGCTGTGCCTCTTGCTGGGTTAGAGGCCTGTTGACCCAGGACTGCCTGATGAGCTCCATAGCTGTTTGCGCTCCCGTCATGTTGCTGTTAGGTTCTGGCAGGAGACTGCTAGTGGCGGCATAAAGAGCTGCTAGCTGCAGACGAGGCAGCATATCGCTGGCCCTGATGTGTCCAAAGCGGCTGTGTACTTCGTACTTGTGGGCCTGTTTCAGCATCACCACAATCAGGCATGGTGAGTAGGCTTGCGCAGTCTCAAACAAGGTAGCTCAGAGTGCTTCAGGGCACCCCCACTTGTTAGATCAGATTGCCCATGAAGCAATTGAGCGTATGGGCCAGGCAGCAGACTGTGCAGGCTGGACACTGAACAACCCACGGACGGCAGCAAAAAGATATGAGCCAGGCATCTGCTATGGTGCCCTGCACCAGCATTATGCTAACAAGGCACAACTTCCTTTCATGCAGCGAGTAACTCACACAGAGCCGCACAAAGCAACATTGGGATGCAAAGACACAAAGCCACCGTGATTGGAAGATTTTAAGGGTTGGAGGTCTGTGTAGCAGATGCCCTCTCACCTGCAGGACGTCACTAGCGCCTGTAGCAGTTTGGACCTGGACAGTTGCACTGTAGCTGTCCAGGGTGCTGCTGGTGTCTGCAGCCTTGATGACCTGTCCAGATGGAATCAACAGCAACCTGTCTCCAAAGCCGTCAGGCATGGTATCCTTGCTACTGGCTGCACTCTTCTCCAGGACAAGGTACTGCTGGAAGCCTGGCAGGGTGTAGTGTGTACTGTACTGCTGACATTGACCAGTGCCGGGGCCTGTCTGCCCGCTGCTGCTTGTCTCATCAGTGCTCATGCTGCTGGCTGAGCTGCTGGACGTCATTTCTAACATGCTGTCACCCTGGCATGTATCCACCTGTGCCTCATCCAGACCCAGGCAGCTTCTGCTAGCAACAATGCCAGACACGGCGGGATGCATCCTAGTAACTAACTGCTGGCATTCACTCAAGCAGTAGCCACTGTGGTCTTTAGACACCACAGACCCATCCGACCAGAGCTCAAACTCCAAGCCAAACCGGGGCAGGTCAAACAGCAGAACTGATGCAGCTGCCTTGCTTCTGCATTGGCCATGTTGCCTGCTGTCACTGCTGCAGGCACTACTTCTGGCACTGCTGTTTGAGGGAGCACCATCTAACACCACTGGGGCTCCAGCAGCTGATGGGGCTACAGCAGCATAAGCGTGGATGTATGCTTTACTTTCAAACTTGCTGAGCACGTTTAGATGCTTTGACTTGTCCAACAACACCAGCTGCTTCTGCTCTTGTTGCTTGAATGTGTCTAACAGTGCTGACCAATGCTGAGCTGTCAGGTGGTGTGGTACATGCCAGCAGTGCAGTGGCCCTGCATCTCTTGCTGTGTGTGGGGCTGGTGAGGCCGATGGCTGATCAAGGATTGGAGTGCCATACTGGATGAGATAGCTGACACTACGGTGCTGAAAGTTGATTGGCCGGAGCACTATCACCCCATGGTCTCTGAAAAGAGGGCAGCAGATGCAGAAAATGAGACTTCAGCGGACATTGCTGAACAAACCAGAATGACTAAGACAGTTATTGACAGCAGCGCACGAAACTGCAATGCAGGCATCGGCATAATGTAAATGAGTGCTTGAATGGTCTCTTGTGGCCATCTGGCCAGCTTGCAAGCATTACACACTGAAAAGCCACGACACCAAGCACTGCTGTTTGCAAACAGCACCTCACAGATACGGTCTATGTGGCTCCAGTCCGGCGGGGGCTTAGAACATTTCAGCCACAGATGCAATGGCATGATTCAAACCCATGCCAGTCACTTACCTGCTCACCCAGTGACTGTACAGCTGCTGGAGCCTGACTGGCAACTCTTTGCCCCATGTTCCACAGCTGCCATCCAGGCCAATGTCCAACAGCTGCAACTGCAAACCTGTGCTCTGCTCAGTTTCCTCTATCACAAGCTCCCTGTTTGTGCTGCTACCCACTGTCATTGACTGGTTGCCAGCCCAACTAAAGCTGTAGTAGCATCCCTCTATAGCCCGTAAGGTTTTGTAGATGCCTGTTGAGCTGGCACCTACCTCAAAGCTGCTGTCGCCGAAGGTGCGCTTGTACATGTGATGCTGCAGCATGTCACCAGGCAGACGGCTAGGTGGCGCACCATCTAACAGCACTGTGCCATCCAATATGTTGATCGAGTAAAGGTGACCGTCTGCACCTTGTGCATGAAATGCTGCATGTGCCTGCTGGTGTGGCCCAGTGACTTGCAACCAGCTGAGTGCTGCAGGTGCCCACTGCAGGACTGCAGCTACAGCCTGTGTCAGCAAGGCATCGGTGGCTGCAGGAGCAGGGGCTGCACCATGTTCAGGCGCAGCCCGCCCGCAAGCTGGCTGCAGGACTGTCATAATGTCTGGCATGCGACGTGCCATTACATCATGGCACTGCACCCGCAGCCGAGAAAGCTCGTCGGCCATTGCTGTATCTGACAGATGAAGGTCACCATGCTTTACCAACACCATCAGCTGCAGCATATGGCCAACATCAGCGGCATCCAGTGGCCCGGCTGCGTAGCACAGCAGTGACAAAGCCCTCGCCTTGCACTGCTTGGCCTGCAGCTGCCTAGCAACGCTGTCTTGATTCTGCATGAGTGCCTGCTGCACTTGGGACTCCAGTTGCTCTGCTGCACTTCTGGTCATGCTTGCAAAGCGCTGAGCAGCAGCCTTGCAGCCTGCATGCCAGTCAGCTAGGTAAGCTGCTAGCTGCCCCAGGAGCAGCACAGCATCATGCTCCCTGGGGGCATCTGCTAGCTTGTCTGCCAGCAGCTGCAGCTCATATGCAAGAGCTTGCAGGACACCGCCCTCTGCCTCCCAACCCATGCGCCAGAGCAGCTGCATGCTGCCTCCGTCAGTACTGCTGCAGAGCTGACTGCTACTGGTGTCCGTGCTGCTTGCTGCACTGCATGGTGAGACCACAAGCTGCCCCAGCTGGTGCACTGTCTGTTTGACAAGTGTTACAACTGCTGGATGGCCCCAGGGCAGGTTCTGCTCCCTCAGTGCTGTGCACAACTGTCTCAGCTGCAGCAACGGGTACGAGCGCAGCATGGTAAATTCTAGGTACCCGGGCTTGCTCAGCCATTCGGGCTTCTGATCCTGCCAAGCAATGCCCAGGTTACCTCTTTCACTGGGTGTGGCTACCCGACTGCCAAGCTGTAGCATAGTCCATTGTAAACTACTTGCGCATGCTGGCAGCCGCTCAGTAAAGCTTTCGGCTATGTCTTCTAGGTCGATAGCTGCAAAAGGGTTGAAGACAGATGGGTAGTTGGCAGCTTTGTCTGCAGCTGTCCCAGTGCCACCCCAAGCCATGGTGGGTGCCAAGTCATCCGGGTACCAGACCCCTTGCTGCCTACTGCTGAACTGGTCAATATGCCTCGGACCGACTGTCCCTGCTTTGGGGACTCCAGACACAGCAAACACTTTAACCAACCCCTCTGCCACTCTGTGCTGCTGTGCTGGCGTGTGATAGCTGGATGTTTGGTGACCGTTGTAATGCTGCACCAGTGAGGTCACCAAGCCGGTAACCTTGACAGCATCCTGCACTCGGGCACTGCACGGTGTGGGCAGCAGCACCTGCTGTGCTGCAAAGCTGATGTCAGCCAAAGCTGTGAGCAGCGGTGGCTTGTGTAGCCAGAACACCCATTGTTGGGCATTGGACCGCTCCTGTGGCAGTGGCTGTATGACTTCAGCAGGTGCCTGCTCAGCTGCACTCAAGTGGCGATCGACTCTGGCAAGCTGCAATATGAAGCTTTTCCCCTGAGACTGCAAGTCCTGCACCTTCTTCTCCATCTCCGCCCGCCTGTTTCTGAGCCCACTCTGCTGGCGGTCTAACGAAGCCCGTTCACCAGCATCGCAGATGCTTGATGAACGGGACAACACCCCGATCTGCTTCCTAATGCGTTCCAGCCGCAAGTCTAGGTCTGTACGCTCTGTTTCCACGAGTTGCAGCTCTGCTGTGAGCGCTGCAATCTGTGACCTCAAAGATGCTGCCTCTGACCTAAGCTTAGCCGCCAGCTGCTGCTTCCGTTTAACCTCCTGATAGTGCTGCTCAACGGCTTGCTCCATGTCAATCTGATGCTGGCCCAGAATGCTGCACATTGTGCTGTCTTGAGCTGCAAAGCGGACTGCAAAGTCTGCTGTACCTCGACCATCATCAAACAGGCTGAATAGCTGATGCTGTTTGGACTTGGTGTGATGATGAAGGTATCCTGCAACACTCAAAGCTGCATCCACTGCTGCCTTGTCTGAAAGCACCAAGTGCCGCAGGTCATCCCAGTGTAGGGCAACATTGTAGCTGCCAACCTGTGCCTCATAAGCGACTGACAACTCAAACATCATACAATAGGCCACCCACATGACCAGCACTTCCCTGCTGCGTAACTCAACCTGCATTCCAGCTGCTGCTGCATCTGTCTTCTTATACTCTGCTAGGACATCTCTATATCTGAATACAAGCTGTGTCAGGTTTTGTACATCTGCTGCTGTTTGCAGCCGGCTACCTGCAGACGCAAACCCTGCTGCAGCAGCTGTAAACAGCACATGCTCTATGCTGCGCATGATGTGCTGGGCTGCGATGTCACCGGGCTTTTGCTGCAAAGCCTGCTGGAGCTGAAGCAGCTGTTGCAGCTTAGTGCCGAAGCTGCCGGTTGCGCCTGCATCTGCTGCACCATTCTTGCCCAAAGCCGGTTCCTGCAGTATCGGCATCGAGCCCAAAGCTGCTGCTGCAGCAGCTGCTCTGGTTGCAGCCGCTGCTGCCCTGCTTTGCTGGGCACACTGGGCAGCAGGCACCACACCATTGGGCAGCCGCCATGAGCCACTGAAGCTGTCATCTCCATCAGCCTCAGGCAGCTGGAACTGTTGCGCTTCCTGCCAAGCTCGGTCAGCTGCGGCTGCATCTATCTGTCGACGAGCCTCCACAATTGCAGCTTCTAGACCTTTGACGTCATGGCCATCAAGAGCCAAAGCAGCGGCCTTCTGAGCTGCTGAAGTCAACATAACCATGCAAACTGACAGCATATCAGAGGTGGCTGTTGCTGGCTGCAGCAGCTGCAGCTGCCGTGAGAGCAGCCAGCAATCTATGAGAGCCATGGATAGCTGCCAGATGGTGCGGGGTTGCTGGTCAGCTGCACAAAAACCTGCCTGCTGCAATACCGCCTGCATGCAACACAGGTTGGGCAGGCAATATGCTGTCTGTCAATGCGCTGCACATCGTTGCAAGCAGCAGAGTTCGAAGCTCGCTGACCGCGCACCAACATGCTGACATGTGCCACGTTGAGGTCAGAAGGTCACTGTACAAGGCTGCAAGATGACCTATGAACAGTATTCAGACCACGACCTCCCTGGCATCGTTGCACCACAAATGCTCAAGCACAAGCATGCTGCATGCACAGGTGCTTAGGCTCAAGAGCTACTCACAGCCATCGCAGTGCCACTACTCACCAGAAGAGTGTGCTGCACCAAAGGCCAACTAGTAGGCCTAGGGACTCCTCCAGTGTGAAGGCCGACATCAGTAAAGCCGCCACGAGGCATTGTCGTAACAAATCGGCCATAGTCCCTGGCTGCAGTAGCAGCTGTGACACCTTTGGTCAACATGGTCAAAGCGTCTTTGACCACTGAAGCAATGAATGCTGGAGTGCGCTGAAAGCCCTTCTTGTTGTCCCAGGTTCTGTCTTCTTGTCGTTTGTTGGTCAGGAAGTCAACCAGGGCCAGCAAGTCTTGATAGGAGGTGGTTGGCAGGGTGCCACAGCACAGGGTGGAGTGGCTGGGGCATGTAGATGTGTGGTCAATCTTGTTTGGGGAGCTGCACAAAGAACACATGACAGCAAAGTCATGAGGCCTTTTCTTGACACAATCTATGACTTCACCGAGTTGAAAAATCTTCAGGCTCTGAGGCATTGCAGCGGGTAGCAATGGCATCCAGGAATGATGCTTGTAAGATTATCATGTGCCATGATGATGGCAGCACAGGCTTACAAAACTCAAAGACAAGGCCTGATCACCAGGCACTTGCTGCTGCAGAAAATGTCCAAAGCTGGGCCCAATTGCTTCGAGTGCCGAGGACGCAGCTCTGTGCAACCAGCAAACACACTTTGATGTACATGGGTCAGTCGAGACATCTGTAGAGGGCCTAGTGTGGCGCCATTGACCGCTGTATTGCAGCATGCTAGTCTGGTGTCATCAACTGCTCACCTGCACATTCCAAACTTCCACTCATCAAGGGCAACCAGGTGGCCTGGTTCCAACAGCAGGTCTAGCCCCTCGCTGTCTTGAGGTCTGAGTGCCAGCAGGGCACAGCCGAAAGCAGCGTACCACGACACATTGGCAGAACTGCTGAGGAAGTCACAAGCAGCTGACATTGATGCTAGGTCTTTGCATGATAACGTGGTTAGGTTGGCGCTTGTCTGTGAGCTTGATGCAGTGGCCTGTAGGGCAAGACAAGCACAACAATCAAGCTTTTGTCGGCAGATAGCATTAGTCATGTTCCTGCTTTGGTAGCATGCGAAGAGCACTCTACGTGCTGGTGAGCTTCACACAGGGGAGGTGCACAACCCACAGCACTATCGCAGTATACGAAGAAATCAGGCACTTGGTGCCACAGCGACCATTGTGCCCGTCACTGAATGTCACTATGTGACAGCTAGTTACACAGCCGGCAGTCTGTAACAGCATGGGTACTCACCAAGTGATCGACAAAGTGCTTGAGCAAACCTATCAGCTTTGCCACACGAAGTTGTTCCTGGCATGACTTGAGATGCGGGAACTGAAACAAGCAGGCGAGAACTGCCTCTTCCTCGCACAGTTTGCCATCCATGGCGGGCGAGCACACGTTGCCCTAGAGACTAGTGAGGTGCCTTAGACTGGGACCGCGTGCAGAATCAACGTTGCTTTTGTTGATTAACACAATGTGAGCGTATGGGCGACGATAGCTCATACCGCCACGCTTCAAAATCTCTTCGCAGCAAGCAAAATGCACTCGAAGCCCGCGCGCGGTCGCGATAGCGATAGCGTGGTAGAGTCGCATTCACTGCCAGCAACACATACCACCAGCAAGCTGTATAAGTAGTCGGACCTGACAAGATTCAGAGTTATTCAATCTTCTTTCCGTGCTCCTTGCAGTGCCGTACCCGTGCCGCGATGGCCGGTGGAACAGCCCGCCCTCCCTACACCAACCGACCGCGGCGCACTATTTAGTGGTCTCGTGCGCCCGCATCTGAAACCTGTGTAGCTCTCACGTACCGCACGACCACGACGACGGTTGCAGTGGCACCAGCTATGGCTCCAAGCGTACTACCGATAACCATATCTGAGCACCACGGGATGTCTGAGGTATCCGCTGGCGTGTTACGCTTCAATCTCATGAGACTGAACATCCGGCGGCGCTGCTGGTCGGAGCGGCTGACTACCTTCCTCAACGATATCCGCAACACCATATGCACACTTCAGTGGCGCCACTGAGGTATTCAAGTATAAAATAGGCCCGATGACACAGCAACGCGTCGCTGGCGGGTAGCGCGTTCCCGTCGGCTCGGGCCGTTACACCAGTCCCAGGCACGCAACGGGTGCGCAGGGTGCAGGGTGTGCTGTCTAGAATTTTAGCAGGCGCACAATGTGAGGCTTCTTTCTCTGCATTCAGAAACCACTGCTCAGTGACTGGGCCAGTTACAAGCATCTTGTGCAGAACGAACCAGCACAACATGCTTATTTAGCCCCCAGTTGGTGCCTGCGGCCATTGCACAAACACAAAGACGGCCCCAAAGCACTATGAAACACGCACGGGACAACTCGTGAAGCTGAGAGAAAAAGAATAGACTGGATACACTTCACAATCAGCATGCCAATGCAAGTACTCAGATTGCCCAGCCCTGAGTGCATGTACAAGAGACTGAGCCAATGCAAACAGGATAGATGCGCTGGCAAGAGCTGTCGTGCATGCATGGGGGACGCCACCCGAAAGAGTCTTGGGCTGCTGATGATCAAGCTCTGACAGGCTCTGATGCTGACACTTCAAAACCATCAACTGCACCACCAGTGCATGTGTTGCAGCTGCCAGCCAGCTTAAACATGCACCAATCCACCACAGATGTGGCGGCCCAAACAAGCACTTACAACGGCCGTTGATACTTGCAATGCCTCACCCGGGTCGCAAGTGTCATTGGTCAACCACTCCAAGGTATACAGATTCCGTGGCTCAATCCAGTGAATCACCATTCAAGAATGATTTTTAAACTGGCATGCATTTCACTCCTGGAACATGGACACATCTCCCTGACCCATTCGTACTACTTCCGGTTCGCCCCCTGTCATATCCACAATCTGCAGCAGCATAAACCACGCATCAACTCTTAGCACAACTGGGCACGAGCTCTGAGCTGTCAACTTCACCACGCATGGTATTACTGCAGAAAGGATTGCAAGCAAACCACACTGATGGATCCAGCATTTGTCCCTGGCCATAAAATACTTGTCGCCGAACATGTGATGTGCTGCATGATGCTTGGAATGAAGTTGTGTGCTGCTTGCGACATCACTTTGTGCATTGATTGGCTGGTAGCGGACTGCAGTGAACAATGCATTCTGGCCAGCATGTTGCTACAGTAGCAACACGCTGGCCAGAAGGGTGCAGTAACTGTACCCTGGGGGAAGTGATGGAATGCACAGTTATGCTGTTGCACATGAAGGGTTGCACCGTGCCGCCAGGGTCGCAGCAGCTGTAAGCAAAAGCACAACAATAAATTCCTGTAGCAACTGCACTCACCGAGGTTGCTGTCACCACTCTGCGTCCAGTGTCGACGATGAAATCCAGCCCTCTATTACCATACATATCCAACAGCGTCCCTGTATCTGGACATTCTGTTTCACTGTCTAGCTGGTCATCTACATGCACACTGTGACTCAGCAGACACTCCCCAAGACCACCTACAACTGCCTGCAACAACAGTAGAGACAGTGATCGATGTACTGCTGCATGGAAAAAGTTGGCAAGCGACAATGCACCCTGCATTTCATGTGGTTTCAGTATGGCATACTGCAGACCTAACTCAGGCTCAGCCAGCGGTTGATAACACCACACACAGACATCAATATACACCCTTCATGCCATCGTGGCGCCAAAATCTTGTGCCACTGCTGCTGCTGCTGCTGCACCTGCTGCAATGCTCATTATTACACCAGTCCACCCGGAATGGACCTGAAATTCATCTGCACAGCATGAGCATGTGGAGAGAAGCAGCAGCAGCCCGCAGATGCATGCCTTAACAGGCTACAAATGTCATAAGCATAGCTTTTTTCTGACCTGCACTATCGGATCCTTGGGCATCCGCATGCCCACACTACTTCTTTGCTTGGTTTTGCCGCTTGTGAAGTCTATCACTTGCCTAGGAAGATTTTTGCTGGCTGGAAGAATGAATGTGTACTGCAAACAGACAAGAAGTAGACAGACGGACAAGTAGCATCATCAGCAGTTGCAGCCCTGGCAACATGACCAGCGCGTGTACAGCCTGTACTACTGAGCAGTGTCTCTGCTCATGCACGGTATCAGCAGAGACTGTGTAAGCTCCACAGTTGACAGTGTCATAAGCCTTATGACTGCGGCAAACCTGGCATACGATCAGCTGTAGGTGCCTGAGCTGTATATGACATTACGCGTTTTGCCAGTCACACAGCACTATAGGCACACATGGTGGCAACAGCTGCTGTTGCAGCAATGTAATTTCAAGTGCAGTAGGCCGTCATGCTTGCAGAGCAGACTCACCGGGCCTGGCAGCAAGCGCTGCGCCACCCTAAAAAGATCAGGCTGCCCCGGCTGCGTTGGTATGGGAAACCCAGTGGTATATCTGCTGATGTCGTTGAAGTTGGTCACAAGTACACTAAGCATCTTTTTGGGTGCAAGCTCCATGATATTGTACAGTTTGAGTGCTGCATTGCGGTTTGACAAGTCACAAACAACTGCTGGAAGTGAGTCTGTAGGGATGATGCCCACCTACAGTTCACAGCAGAACATGTAGCACCCATATCTGACACAGGACATGCACTCCTTGTAGACTTGTTGTGTTGACGCCCAACGAGTCCCTTTGCTCTTACAGCAGCTGACATATAACATGAGGGCCGCACGATTACTGGAGGTCACATCGGCCAGCTGATCATCATGTAGACTGTGTGGATGAAATACACCCAGCTGATTTCGCTGATTCCACAATTTGGTCTGTCCAGAGATCTGCGGCAGGCCATTGACTGCTGGGGCTTGCTGTTGCTGTGTCAGCCAGGAGTGTCAGGGGGCTTGGTACAGCCTGCTGATAGCTCACTGTA
>NSMO01001044.1:0-15772 GCA_002588565.1 Coelastrella sp. UTEX B 3026
AAACCAATCTCTGCCCATGTGAATGCATCTACACCTTGGCCGGTGACAGCCACAGGAGGTAGGCTGTTCAAATCCCCATCTTCACGCTCATGATCTGAACTTTTCGGCCCCAAAGGGTTTACCTCACGAGCTGGCATAGAACCCTGATCTGTGGACCCTATCGGTGCCATTAAACCATAGCTAGCATAAACCGCAGCAGCCGGCCGCAGCAGCTCTTCTACATGCAAGTCCGGATGCCTGATATTCTGGCTGACAAAGTCCGCAAACAAGATTTCAGTTAGCGGCAAAGTACCCTGGGCAGCCGGTGCTGCTGCTGCTGCTGCCGCTGCTGCTAGCGCAGCAGCAGTGTCTGGCAGCTCCAGACCGGGTGGCTGCTGAGATATAAGTTCCTGCTGGGACTGCACTAGCTTGCTAACTGCATTGGGGTTTAAGCAACAGCTCAAACCGCGGTTTAAGCTGTAGAACACATGCCGCTGTAGTAACTCCAACTCCCACCTAGCTAGTGACATTTCCAAGCGGGTAACTTGCAGTCCCGCTTCCGGGACCTGAGCCACCTGGGTGACCTGAGGTCCCTTCCACAGTTTCAGACAACAGCGAGCCAAATAACATGCTAGCTGCAGACCCACCCAAGCTGCTGCTGGCACTGCAGCCCTGTAGATCTGAGCGCTGCTGCCACTTTGCTGTTGCTGCTGACCGGCAGCAGCAGCTGCTGCCACTGCTGCTTCATAGGGAGCAGTGACAGCTTGCAGGACCTCAGTCAGAAGTTCACATTGAAGTTCAACTTCACGATACTGCTTTTTTGCCATTCTACCGATGAGATCTGCCCTAGCATCTTGGAAAGGTATAATTCCGGCCATGCTGCTGCTGCCGTTCGCCTCTGATCCAGCAGCGGCAGCAGCAGCACCGGTAGACGATCTGCCTCGTTTCTTACCTTTCTTCTGTTCCCCAGCATCATCAGCTGCTGCTGCTGCCGCTGCCCCATCCTCAGCAGCAGCAGCTGCCGGCAGTGCTGCCACCCCATCCTGCTGCTGCTGCCGCTTGCTCAAACTCTGCCATCCACACCGTGCTACTGCTGCTGCCACATCCCATCTGGCGGCAGCAGGCAGCACAGCTTGCAATGCACCTTGCCACATCAGCGTTGGCAGCAGCTGCTGCTGCAGCACATGTTTCAGTGCTGATGTGTCGGAAGGGCCGTAGCAAGTGAGCAGCTGTAGAGCCCCGTTTGATACTTTCTCCCAGGCACTGGCATTTGTGCGTACACCTCCACCACCCACACCAGCTGAAGCATCAAGCTCACCTGCAGCCTGTAGGCAGCAATGAATGAATTATGTTATTAGATACTGCGCATCAGAGGGATACTTGGCCTAATCAACTGCAGGTAACCAAACAGCGGGCCACCCAAACCAGCTGAAAGCATCAAGTGATCATCACCGTCATTTGTCTGGTGGCAGTCTTCCTCCCAGCTACCATGATGTGCCAGTGCAGCTTGCCAAGGAGCTGTGCACCAAAACAAGCATGTGCGGACACCACCAACAGTAGTTGATAACAACATACCTGGCATAGATCAATCAATCGTTCGGAAAACTGAATTACAGCAAAACACATAAATCCACAGGCTGACATATCATATGCCAGTGTGGTGTGCCAGCCTTGGGCAATGATCATGCACAGTCTTGTGCCCCTGGCCGCCAACCGAAAGACTGCTGCTGCTGCATGCATTGCTACAACTGCTGTATAACACCAGTATGCCTGGTCCACACATGCGTCCAACTCCAAATATACAGCATGCGATGTACGACAATCATTACCAAAATGAAGAATTCAGGGTTGTCAGCTGCCAGGTTTGAGATGCAGGTTTGTAAATAAAGGTACGCGCTTACCAGTGTGATGTGCCAGTCTCGGGCAATCGCCATGCACAGTCGTGATCCACTACCTGCCAGCCCAGAGACTGCTGCTACTGCTCGCCTAGCTGGTGCAAGGGCGCTGCTGGGAGCGGGCCTCAGCCATTGCCGGTTGAACCGACACGGCTCACGACCAGCCTGAATGAAAGCAGCAGCAGCAGCAGAGTACACATAAGAAAGATGGAAACGAAGATGTCTGTCGATAAACGGATATAAGACAGCGTGCGTGTCTTGCAGGTGCTAGAGAGGCAGGTCTCAGCCATTGGGGTGGGTGTGCTACACAGCTCACGTAATAGCACAAACATGGATAGGACTGAATCAGGCATGATCAGGCTGACCGCTCTTCAGCAATCGTAAGGTAGTGTGTGTGTGTTGTGTTGTGTTGATGCAAGGTCGCTGCATGCTGCAGGCATCAGCCATTGACGGTGAGAGCCACATGGCTAACAGCCAGCTTAAATAACAGCAGCAGCAGCGGTGGCAGCAGCAGCAGCGGCAGCATCAACACGTGCGCATGCACTCCACTAGTGCATAACTGCTGATCCCGTGCCTCCTGTGCACAGCAACAGCAGAAATTCTGAGAACACTTCTGAGAACGTTCATACCCACAAGTGTATATTCACCCTCAAACGGACTTACTGTGAATTCATCTTTGTCCCATATCCAGCTCAGCACCTGCCCATCTGCCCCGCTGGTGGACAACTGCTGGTCCCACACATTCCACATAACACCTGTGACGAACCCAGCCCCATGGCAGCGGCTGCTGCTACTGCTGCCAGCTGATACCGCCAGCGACAGCTGCTGCTGGCTATACGCTGCTGCCACACCAGCAGCAGCAGCAGCAGCAGGATCTGAAGCCCGTTGGCTAACCAACAATCCACTACGCCATGCTACCACACGTCCAAGGGTTTTACCGGCGGCTAGCAATAACTGCCAGCCCCTGCTGCTGCTGCTGCCGGGACTGGCAGCGGCTGCTGCCACCACTGCCATGTCAAGGACTGATACTGTACGCTGATCTGGCAGTAGAGGAGTGCCTAGCTGCTGCAGTGCTGCTGCTGCTGTTGTTTGTGATGGGTCAGCTGACCAGAGTGTGACATCACCCACACATGTACCTATACAAGATAATATCAGCGCACTATTAGGGCATGGTACATCAGCCAGTATCATTAAGCACAAACTGCACGAAATGCACAGTAATTGCATTGCCACACTGGCAGCAGGGACTACCAGCAAATATTGTTTGCGCAGTGATCTGTGCATATCACACAACCACAAGGGTGCAAATTGTTTGCTGTTGTAGAGCTGCTGCTGTTGTTTGTGAGGGATCAGCTGACCAAAGGGTGACAGACCACCTATACCTGTACCTACACAAACAATGAAAGAGCGATACTAGAGCACCATACGTCAGCCAGCATCGTTCAGCACACAATGTACGAAAGGCACAGCAATTGCAAAGCCACACTTTGTACAATAACTTGCACATATCACAAGCACAAGGGTGCTTCTTCATTGTTGCGGTCGTGGAGCTGCTGCTGTTGACTGTCAGGATTCAGCTGACATATCACCTAAACATGTGCCTACACCGGAAGTGACAGACGATAATAATCTGTCCAAGTGTTTGTGGAGAGTAATAACCATTGCGTGCACATATCAGCCAGTGCACAGGATGTTTTGTTGCGTTTGTCATAACCCTGCTACATATATCTGAGATCCGTGTGGTCACAACAGCTACCACTCCATATGATATCAAAACACCGCACAGCTGCGGCTCTTCCAGAAACTCACCAACAGCCAGTATCAGCACATCGCCAGCTGCACAGTTTGCAATAGCTCCCGGTAGTACACAGCTTGCACTGCTGCCAGCAGCAGCAGCAGCAGCAGCAGCGTCAGGAGCTGATCCAGGCAGTACAATCCAGCTGAGAGATGTCACGTAACCTCTGTCAGTGACACGTACCGCCCCTAGATATTCCAGCGCATCATTAGACTCTGGATCTAATGCTGCTGCTGCCACACCGCTGCTGCTGCTGCTGTAGTTTGGCAGCTTGTAACGCCACAGCTGCACACACCCTGCCTTACACCCTACAGCTAAAAACGCAACCCGCTGCTGCTGCTGCTGCTGTGGATCTAGATCTGCATTATCCCCGTCGCCGTCGCTGCTGCTGCTGCTGGCAGCAGTGATGGCTGTCTGTGACCATGCTGCTGCCGTTGCTGCCATGAATGTTCTGCGGCACTCCCAGGCTGCAGCGTCGATCGTGGGCCCTTCTAAGATTGAAAAGTTGCAGTTGTTTCTTGTGTATGCTATTGACGGCTGCAGACAGTGGAATCAGCAGACAGTAGGGTGTCTAAAACTTCCTAATATACGGCCAACGCAGGGTTTGAAACATAGATCATCAGCGGTAGACTCAGCACCTTTTTCATCTTCATCACATCTGAAATCTTGCTGTGTGTGGATTGTTTTGCTGGTCGAGATTCATGCATACCATTTCGCAATCCACGCAGGGGCAAAACCCACAGGGGCAAAACCCCAAAGAGACAAACTACACAGAGGCAAGATCCACAGGGGCAAAAAACACAGAAGCAAAACCCACAGGGGCTAAACCCACAGGGGCGAAACCCACACCAACCAGCCATGTGCCCTGAACCACAAAGCACTAATACGCGAGCCTACCATGTAAACCCGTGTGTAGTGCTCTCTGGCTGATACTGCCGTGTTGACCCTGAAGTTGAGTGAGGGGCCAGTCTTAGCACTGCTGGATATGCGCATTTCAACACCAGTGACTTGACCAGACAGCAACACACTGCAGCACCAGCAGCAGCAGCAGCAGCAGCAGCAAGCCAGAATCTTGTGGAATGGTGCTGCATGAGATGTTACTAGGTGGACAGCACTGTTGTATTGAACGAGGGGCCGATCTTGGCACTGCTAGATATGCAAACCTCAAAGCCTGTGACTTGACCAGACAGCGATACACTGCAGCAGCAGCAGCAGCAGCAGCAGCAGCAGCAGCAGCAGCAGCAGCAAACCAGAGGTGTGATAAAGTGTAGACAGCGTTGGTGTGTTGAGTGAGGCGTCGCTCTTGCTGTGCAACCTTATTTCATACGAGTCCACTAACGCAGCAACACACTTCAACGCCTGTGACGTGACCAGACAGCAATAACTGCAGCAGCACCAGCAGCAGCAGCAGCACCGCGACATGCATTTGTGATTACCTGCTGCATCACGTGAGGCAGGGTGTACCCGTGCAACATACGTGTACAGGCAACACAGGCTCATGCAACAAAAAGCAAGTCACTAGAACATGCTACAACAGAGCTACCCATGCTTTTATTTAATTTACAATTTTTACAAAAACAGTTGGATCTTTCCTTCTACACATGTTTCTTGTGTGAAAGAAAGACTTTAATTGAAATGGCTTTTGCTAGCAGCAGGAAACATGTGCAAACCAACCTGCTGGGCGCCTCGACAGGTGCTGCAGCAGCAGCAATCAGATTCACAGGTCCGATCATCCCTCCCTCCTGACAACCAGTATCCACCGCTGCTGCCATCAACGCGGCAGCAGCAGCAGCGATAGCAGCATCGTTGTCCGCAGCGGATGACGGCTCCCGTTTACGTTTCAGCCCTGCTGCCGGCTTCCGCTTGGATCCCTGCGCTGCTGCTGCTGCTGCTGGCTGCCGCCCAGCGATCAAGGCTTTCGGCGCCGCAGTTGCCGCCTTCGATCCGGCAGCAGCAGCAGCAGCAGCGATGGCAGCAGCAGTTGCTGCTCCCCTAGGGACATATCCTTGCGTCAGGTATGGTTCAGCCACGTCAGATCTAACATACGGGCTGAATGATTGAATCACATACTTACGGATCGCTGCTTTTGCAGCTGTTATCAACTGTTTAGCTGTGATATGGCCACCAGATTCTAACTCCTGACCGTGCAGGTGTTGGAACTCTGCCCACACTTGTGTCCATATGCGTAGGTCGGCTTTGCGCAGATGCTGGTTCTTCTTGTAGCGGGGTAGCTGCGCACAAATAAACAACACGCAGAGCCAGTTTACCAGACACACAGGGCTCACAATGCACAGTCAGAAAAGGTGATGGAATAGAGACACCATAGATGACATAGGAGGCCACAAACACAGGTACAGTAAACCCTCTGTATTGTCACCTAGTTGGTGAACAGGGTTTCATGTGACAGTTGGGAATTGTGACAGTTCCGGGGGTACTTTCCACCCGCGGCAGACCCGGCGGGAAAGAGGATTCATGTGACAACATCGTGAATGTTCCAGTAACGAGTGTGACAATATCGAGGGTTGACTGTAGGGGGTGGGTGCAGCTCTAGCAGTCCCAGACCAGCTGACTCGGTGACTATTTGTTGTTATGAAGACCATCAGTAGTTCCCGACATGGTTCTTGACAGCTGGTCTCAGGAAGGTTCGCAACAGTATGTGATGTACAGGAGGTTTGAGAGACAATGAGTGATGTTTCACTTGAGGACTTGGCTCCAGGGACAGTACAAAAGAAAGAAACCCATCACGCACACACACACGCAATGTCACACACATATGGAGTAACACACCTTGATCTGATCTAACCTTTATCCCAGCAGAGGCACCCTTGCAAACCACCAGTGTTACAAGGTACCAGGTGCAGCTGACACCACACACTAAGGCAATTTGACATATCTAAACCCCTGCAAGATCCAGCAGCCTACCTTTTTCTGGTCCAGCTCTTGTCTGAGCTGTGTGAATCTTGCAAGCAACGCTTTGGGTGCTCCACGCTTCCAGCCAGCAGCGGTTGTCAAGTCCAGTTTCAGAGGCATCAGGCTGGTGAATGTGCTGGGGTCCAGATCCTCGGGCACCTAAGCAGCAGAGCACAAGAATAATAACAGACAACCAGCATTAATTAGTAATACTATATATATACGAGTAGTAATACTGCAAACCAAAAACGTTGTCAGCAGATACTATCTCAGCTGTGTTGATCTGGCATCAAACTGTCGTCAGAGATGAAAGTACAACCCAAGCCTGTACTGTTGTGTGTCTTAGGGATACACTCGTTATCTACCGTCTCGCAGTTCCTGAGTGTGCCACAGTCAAAGTGCTGAGCGAGTTGGCCATGCGTGGCTACCTCGCTCAGCACTTCAACTATACCACACGCAGTATCTAGGAGTCCTGCTAAACTCTTGAGCAATTTGGATGGTGTGGCCTGTGTGGCCTAACATTGAAAGAAACAGGCCACAAAGGGCAAACAACGCTCTGGGTGGTCCTCCTGTTCCAGCCAGCAGAGGTTGTCAAGTGCGGTTTCAGAGGCATGAGACCTGTCATATGCTGGGATCAAAACCGTTGACCTCCATCAATAATAGTGTACAAACCAGCGCGTCCTTGACAGCAGTGATGACATGGTGGCCTGGTGGGTATCAGAGTGACAGTTGTACTCAAATCCTTGACTGATTGAAACCAACAGGTGAGTGCTTTACAAGGTCCACCACAACACAACACAACACACAGTTGTGATTACGCAGAAAAGATACCTTATACTCTGCTTCTGGGTCTCCTGATTCTTCCTCCGTCACCCAGCCTTCACTATCTGATCCATCTGCCGCTGCTGCTTTGCTGCTGCCCTTCTTTCCCCTAGAAGTCGTTTTAGCGGATCCACGCTTCTTGCCTGTGGTGGCTGAGGGTCCTTCTGCATCAGCAGCAGCAGCATCGGCAGCAGCAGCAGCAGCAGCAGCAGCGCTGCTGCCACCACCACTGGCGGCAGCAGCAGCAGGTGCATCAGCCATCTCAACATCCAGATCTGCAGCACCTGGCTCCTCTTCCTCTTGCTGCTGCTGCCCCTTCTTTGCAGCAGCGGCAGCAGCAGCCGCCGCTGCTGCAAGGCCCACATTGCTGCCAGCCTGTGCTGCTGCAGCAGCAGCGGCTGCTGCCAGTCCTGGTGCAGACCTGACATTCCCAGTGTGCTGCTCAGCTCTGGGAGCGGCCCCGAGGACTTTGATCCAACCAGGTGATCGGATAGACTGACTCAATGGTTTGCCGGCCTTCTTTTTGGCTGAACCCTTATTGCCACGGCCGCCATCATCATCGTCATCGGACCCTGCAATCATGCAGACGAGATACAATGTCAAAACAATGATAATACGAAGGCTGCAATGCTCATGATAAACAGGAAACCCCTTGCATTTTATCTATGACAATGCCTGAAGGGGCTGCAGCCTGGCTTGGGCTCGAGACTTGACTTTTGCTGCCCTGTACTCCGTCACCCCGCACACAACTAAACTCAATACTAAATAAAACCAAACACATCTGAATCGAACTTGGCGCCTAACATGAAGTCATAGTTGAGCTGCCTAGAATTCTGTGAGCCACGTCACAGCTGGTTGAAAGAGGCTGATGCTGTTTTTCAAATCAACCTCAACACTCACCACCCGAGGGCTCAGGCTCAGAATGTGCCTCAGACTTAACCTCTGACTCAAGCTCGCTACTCAACTCACGATCATTGCTGTCTTCTGAGCTGACTCAGCAGCCCAATCTGAGTCAGACTCAAGGTTCTTACTCAACTCAGTACCAAGCGCTCAACACGATGACCTGGCAGGGGGGGGAAGCACAACAATCAGTGCAAAAAACATAAACCAAACCTAAACCGAGCTCAGAACTCGTGCTCAAATCATATGACTCAACTCACCACAGGGCTCAGGCTCAGAACCTGCCTCAGACTCGACCTCTGACTCAAGCTCGGTACTCAACTCCTGATCATCACTCTCCTCTTGAGCTGACTCAGCAGCCCAATCTGAGCCAGACTCAGAGTCCGAGCCAGCTCGCCGCTTCTTGGCCTTTCCTTTAGCGCCCTTGAACCCTGCTTTGCCTGAACCACGCGGCCCAGTGGGTTTAGCACCAGATCTAACGTTATTTTTTCCTTCTTCATCGCTGCTGCTGAGTCCCGGAATATCGCAAAATCATCGATCCAGTTCTTTGCTGCTGCTGCTGCGCTGCTACGTCGGGGTTTGCTACGCCCAGGAGTGATCTCTGCTCCTGCTGCCGCCTGTTGCTCTGCTTCAGCAGCAGCGGCGGCCTGCTGTTGCTCCTTGGCAGCAGCGGCAGCAGCAGCAGCAGCTCGCTCAATTTCTGCAGCAGCGGCAGCAGCGGCGGCAGCCTGTGCTGCTGCTGACGGTGGCTCAGCCCCAGGTGCAGCTGGTGCTGTGCCTAGCTCGATCAGCATGCCGTGATCCCACACACCGGTGTCAGCCTCCCACACAGTCAGACTGCGCACTCCCTGCAACACCACATGTACACCCAGGGTACACCACAACAATAAGTTGATGACTATGTTGGAGATTGCAGTTTGCACAAACCCTTGCAACCCTGATGATAATCGCACAGTGCCTTCTGTGCAGGTCATCAGCATTGCACCTCGGCACTTGTGCATTGATACTGACCTGATGGCCGCTACTGTACGTTTCAAGATCAACAATCGCAAGCAGCCACAACACCTCTGCTGTGATGCTGCAGTAATCAACCATCACATCTGCATGCACAGGTCCCTGTCAGAAGGCTGTACACCTTCTGCAGACGTCGTAGTCTGACTCCCACTTGCATCTGCAAGCCTGGTATGCCAGGGCTGACCCAAGCGCTCACCTCCAGCGTTTGTGCAAGATCCACCAACCGCAAGCAGCCTTAACAATGACGTGAAACTGCAGTGACTGACCATCGCAGCTGGATGCACAGTCCCTATCAAGAGGCTGTGCACCCCCTGCAGACGGCTTAGTCTGAATCCCAACCACATTGCATATGGCAACGGTAGAAGTGTGGACTCGCCTTGACACACACATTACCCTCTCTCTACTTACGCCAGCGCTATACACATATATGCCAGGGCTGACCCAATCGCGCACCTCCAGCGGTACTGTGACTATGTTTGTTGCAGATCCTACTGGTGCAGTCACAGCAGCAGCAGTAGCACTGAACACTCGTGTGCGCCACCAGCCATCATCAACAAAGACCTCAACACAGTCACCGGGTTTGGGCTTGCCTCCCGGCAACTCCAGCAACTGCAAGCAGGACAATCACAGCAAAACAGCGGAGCATACAACGACGGCCATCAGGTCAGCGTGCAATAGTCCGTCGACCGTAAGAGAGCATCCAGTATAAAAACAATTTCAGAGTCTGAGCTTCCAGATTTGGGTTGCAAGGCAGCTGCATAGGTTGCTCAAGGTCTGCTGCATATCTTTGCTTGACCACAGGGAACAGCCATAGCCGTTAAACTGCCGAACACACACTGCCAAACACAAAACATCTCAAATCCAGCACGCATATGCAACCAACCAAAGACATACACCCCTTGGACATACCTCCGGTGGTGGTTTAGGTCTCAAGATGTTGCTCAGCTGTGAGTAAAACCAGTATCTGCCAGCACCTGCTGCTCCAGCCTCTAGGTGTGCTGCATGTCTTGGCTGAAACCGCAGCAATGAGGCACAGCCGTTACATTGCCAAAAGTACAGTAGTCCAAATCCAGCACACATATCCAACCAATCAAACATACCCACCCCTTGGACATACCTCCTGTGGTGGTTTAGGTCTCAGCATGTTGCTCAGCTCTGTGTGTAAGCAGTATCTGCCAGCACCTGCGGCTCCAGCCTCCGGGTCTGCTGCAGGGCCGGGTTGAGGTACTGGGAACCACTCTCTGAGGGGCTCGGTGCCTTGTTCATCTTCATAGAGTGCTGCGTATTCTATCAAAGCAAACCCATGCTGCATTTGAACGATCCTGCAGGCAAATTGGGGATTGCAGGAGGTTGGATGATTCAAGTTGTTGCCCCATATAACAGAATAACAAAGTAGGTCTGCTGCAGCAAGGTGAAGTTCTGGGAACCGATCTCTCACAGCTTCTCTGCCTTGCTCGTATTCATAGAGAGCTGC
The DNA here is from genome assembly GCA_002588565.1 of Coelastrella sp. UTEX B 3026. Classification (NCBI taxonomy): domain Eukaryota; kingdom Viridiplantae; phylum Chlorophyta; class Chlorophyceae; order Sphaeropleales; family Scenedesmaceae; genus Coelastrella; species Coelastrella sp. UTEX B 3026. The sequence continues at coordinate 10,790 of NSMO01001044.1, forward strand.
ATAGTATGCATTAGCAGGTATTACTCTGCGAATGCAAACCCGTTCTTCATCTGGACAAGTCTGCAGTAAGAAGGCGGCATGACAAACATAGCTATGCTCGATTAGGCAACAGAGTGCATTTGTGGTCGGCAACAGCGTCTGCTGTAGGGCCAGGTTGAGGTACTGGGAACCACTCTCTGAGGGGCTCTGTGCCTTGTTCATCTTCATAGAGTGCTGCATATTCTATCAAAGCAAACCCATGCTGCATTTGGACGATCCTGCAGGCCGATTTGATATTGCAGGTAGGTTTGAGATGGCAGATAGTTGGATGTTTGAAGATGTTACCTTAGGGAGCAAGATTTGCAAAGTAGGTCTGCAGGGCCAGGTTGAGGTATAAGCTCTCAGAGGTTCTTTGCCTTTTTCATCTTGATAGAGTGCTGCATATTCTACTAATGCAACTCTGTGCTCCATATGGACGAATCTGAGCCTTTCTCATGGTCACTACGACAGCATGCAGGCTGGAGTGCATACAGGCTGACGCGGGTGACATGTCACAACAAACACAAGACAGCATACTCACTTCTAGTGAGTAAGTGGTGAGTTCTCAGCCCATCAGATACCACACAACCCTTCCTGTTGGTTGATGACCTCGACTGCCATTGCCAACAGCAGCAATGCATGACAAGCAACCCAACAGCGGGCCTAACAAAAGACAAACCAATCGCTAGGACCGTAGAAACCCCGATGCGTGCGGTTTTGAGCATCCAATAGCTGATAAGGCGATATTTTTCTGCCTTTGCACTAGTACATTCAGTGACATTCTATTTCTGTCAGCCTGGGTGAACTTTCATCAGCATGCGGCATGGTGATGACTGTTCACCCTGGCCGACAGGGGTAGAATGTCACGGCGGTACATGCAGTGCCCAGTGTAACTTCACCAGATAGTGTCACTATAAAGTAAATGACTTTCCAGCCCACCAAGCCCCTCTCAGCCCTTCCTCATCATCCATAACCTGGACTTCCTCTCCAACAGCATATGCACCAGCACCGGCAGCAACGGATTAAGCAGCAGAAGAAGACTAGTCCAACATAGATACAAATTCACCAGGGTCACAGCATCCACTGCCCAATGTAACATCAGCATAACAATGTCATAACAAGTGAATGACATACTCACTTCCCAGCCCACCAGGCCCCTCTCAGCCCTTCCTCGTCATTCATAACTTTGATCTCATCTCCAACAGCAAATGCAGCAGAACCAGCAGCAGTTCAATAGGCAGCGAAAGGACTCCACAACAAGATAACAACCTACCAGGATCACAGCATCCACTGCCCAATGTGACATCAGGGAAATTAAATAACAGTGTTATAACAGTGACATACTCACTTCCCAGCCCACCAAGCCCCTCTCAGCCCTTCCTCATCATTCATAACTTCAATCTCATCTCCAACAGCAAATGCACCAGCACCAGCAGCAGTACGCGGCAAATGCGCATGAGGATCAGGGCTTGGGTCTCGGCTAGGTGTTGCTGACGAAGCTCGCTTTGCGTTGACTTTTGTGCGACCGCCTGAGCCACCCTTCTGGCTGCTGTGCTTAGTGGGCTTGCCTCCTGCTGCTGCTGCTTTGGTAGGCCTTGCTGCTGCTGGGGTTGATTTGTCAGTAGCATCTGCTGCTGCTGTTGCTGCTGTTGACTTGGCGGCAGCAGGCTTTCTGCCTGCTGCCTTATGTGCTGCAGGGGTCTTCGCAGCATCATCCACAGCAGCAGCAGCAGCAGCAGCAGTGCTATCATCATGCTTTACTGCTTCGACAGACTCTGTTGCTGCTGCTGCTGAGCTTTTCCTGGTCCTGCTGAGCCTGATTGCAGCAGCAAGGGTATCTGTCTCTGCTTCTGGATGCTCATTCCCTGCTGCTGCTGCTGCTGCTGCTGCCTTCTTGCTCGCTTTCTTGCCGGCTGATGGTGTCGCTGCTGGCCCTGCTTGACCTCCAGTTTCAAGGCCTGCTGCTGCTGCTGCTTGCTTCTTGCGGCCCTTCTTGGGTGCTGTCACTGCTGCCGGTGCTGCGCCATGTCCAGCACCCTCTGCACCACTTGGTGCTGCTGCTGCTGCTGACTTTCTGCTGCCCCGTTTGGCCGGTTGAGACTTGGCAGCAGTTGTATCTGCTGCTGCTGCTGCTGGGCCATCTGCTGCTGGCTCCACCTGCAGGTCAGGAACTTCACCCACTGCTGCTGCTGCTGCTGGCTTCTTGCTGCCCCTTTTGCCCGCTGGCGCCTTGGCAGCAGCTACATCTGCTGCTGGTGTTGGACCATCTGCTGCAAAGCGGGCTGCTGGCTCAGGACCAACACCCCTTTTTGCTGCTGCTGCTGCTGCTGGCTTTCTGCTGCCCCTTTTCCCCACTGGGGCCTTGGAAGCAGCTGCATCTACAGCTGCTGCGTCTGCAGCTGCTGTGTCTGCTGCTGGTGGGCCTGCTGCTGGTGGCCCCACCTCTGGGTCAGGACCACCACCCTTTGCTGCTGCTGCTGCTGCTGGCTTTCTGCTGCCCCTTTTGCCCGCTGGGGCAGTGGCAGCAGCTGCACTTGCTGTTGGAGCTTCATCTGCAGTTTCAGTATCGCCTGCTGCTGCCTTCTTGCTGCTTGTTTTGACTGCCACAGGCTTGTCCGCTGCTGCTGCTTTTGTTTCTTCAGGGGTCACGCCCATCTCTCCATCTGCTGCTGCTGGGGTTGCTATTGCTGCTGACTTCCTAGACCTTTGCTTTGCTGCAGGCTCCTTACTGCTCACAGGCTCCGCCGCTGCTGCTGGCTCTGAGGCTGCTGCTGCTGGTTCAGCTGCCGCAGCAGCTTGTGCCGCAGCAGCTGCTGCTGCTGACTTCCTAGACCCCTTCTTCCCTGCACGTTCCTGAGCGCTTGCAGGCTCCTGCGCCGCCGCCGCCGCTGCTGCTGCTGGGTCTGTTGTGGCCCCTGCTTCAGCTGCTGCTTCAGCTGCTGCTGCTGCTGCCGCCGCTGCTTGAGCAGCTTTAGATGGCCTCCCACGTTTCTTCTTCTCAGCAGTTGCAGGTGAGAACGCAGCAGCTATAGCAACTGCTGCAGCAGGTGCATCTGCAGACTGCTCTACTTTTACCTCTGGCTGCTGCTGCTGCTGCTGCTGCTGCAGCTGCTTAGGTGTGGCTGCAGATCGTTTTTGCCTCTTAGCAGGTGGAGCTGCTGCTTCTGCTGTATCTGCACCCTCGTGCTGCAGAGTGGCCTTGTCTGTCTGCTCAGCAGCGCTGCTGCTGCTGCTGCTGCCGCCTGCTGCTGTTGCTGCTGCTTGCTCTGGCGGGGTTGCTTGCTGCCTCCCCCACCCCCTCTGATCCTTAGAGGCTCTTCACTTCCAGCCTCTGCTGCAGCAAGCTGTTCTGCATCCTGTGGATATAGCAAAACAGAGGAACAATAAGAATCGATCAAACAACACGTGCTGGACAGTATCCACAGCAATGTGTCTGTCAGCTATGCCAGCACCTGAGTTGCTGGTTGCATGATGCACATTGGTAGTTGGTAGTTAAGCAGCTACAGAGGCATTGTGCGGGTCACCACGTGCCACAAAGCTGCTATGACACGTTGATAACATGTTAACATGGGCCACACGATGTGATTGCCAGGTCAGAAGGTACAGGGAGGTACTGTTTGTTGAGCTGCACATCCCCTACATAGGCCGACTGCAGCTCAATTGTTCTGTGTAAATGAGAGAGCTGGTTCATTTCAGATAATGCACAAAAAGTGAGTCTGGAGCACGGTACTGCATTATGAATGACAGCTGCAGTATTATAATGCAAGCCAGGCAGTTTGCTGCTTTCACAGGTTGTCCTAGTCTCACCTGCCAGTCCACTGCTGTCATATGCTGCTGTAGCTTGTCTGACAGGTCGATAAACAAATCCCATTTGCTGGCTAGTGGCACTGCAGGAGGACCAAATATCTGGACCTGCAAAATGCAACATGGATCGACAGCTTAGGCATTCATGTGCAACCTTATACGCTTGGTTGTTCACAGCAGTTGCTGTTGAGATAGTAGTTACAGCTGTGGCAGTAGCAGGGCTGTTGCTAGAACTGGAAGCTTACTGTATTGACTCACTGCCAGGAACAATCAGGATTGAGCTGTGTTGCAACAGTTGTTATAAACTGCTCCCGGAGGTACTGCACCCTGCAGGAAGGCAACCCAGTGCAAGAAGCTGTAGTCGCACGTGGGCGGTTACCAACCTTTCCGTCGCTGCTGATAACAGTCAGTAAGCAGGAGCCAGAAGGTGTGCAGCCAGTAGGACTCCAGGAAAGCCCTCGGACTGTTGCTGGTGTATGGCCGCTGGGTCCGCTTTGAACCATGCACGATAGACCAAGAGGAACGCTATCCTCGTGCTCTGCGGGCTTGCAACCCAGTTCTGCGGGCATGCTTTCCGCACGAATTGATACATACGCTCTGGGGCCAGTTATGTCTGCTGGGGATGCTATCACTGCTGTATGGCCTGATGCTACGGCAATCAGGTTGTCCTCGGACCATTTGACTGCATCTACAGGGCAAGGTGGATGACTCAATGGGTGCTGATCACCCATGGGCCTGTGGGCCGAGCTAGTGACTGCTCGACCCTGCTGCATGTTAGCCATTCTGGTGACTGGCGCTGCTATGCCCTACAACCGGCAACCAGTGTGTCTCTAACGACTAAACAATCAAAAAAACCCAACCAATCATCGTTGCCGCATCTTGTGAGTTACAGCGACACAGTGCCGGAAGTCCCGGTTGGTGATGGTGGCGAAAGGCCACGGACTTACACCCCACGACCCACAGACCACCTGTGAACATTCTTTACTATCAAAATAACTCAGCTACTGTCTCCAGTACTTTGAACCACAAAACCCAAGTCGCCGGCAAACTTCGCTCCCAGGAAGCGTGCCTACTTACCGCAGTCGAGCGCCTTGCCTCTTTCTCTTTGGCGGTTGGCATATCCTGCCAAGTCCTTGCCTGTTTTACGTGGCAGTTCTTTGC
>NSMO01001046.1:0-22904 GCA_002588565.1 Coelastrella sp. UTEX B 3026
TACGCCCGGCAACCCGCTGTGTCTGCTGATGCTGAAAGACTGACGTATGCTACTGCTGCTGCTGCTGGCAGTGTCGACGTCAGCATCTGTAGGCACAGGCCGCATCCATCCAGATGCAGGCCCCACATCTATGCTTAACAGATGCTGTAGGTACTCAGCTGTCAACAGATCTATATCTAGGGGCTGCATCAAGGAGATACCAGCCCCCTGCTCAGCAGGCTGCTGCTGCTGCTGCTGGAAAGCCAGGTGCTGGTATAGCCTGCCGGCAGGATAGAAGTCTAACCCGCCCTGCCAGCAATGCTGTAACAGCAGTGACATTGTCATCCACATGTTGTTACGTTCCAAGCAGTCCAGGACATGGCCTAGCCGCCTAATGTACATGCTGCTGTCCCAGCTGCTCTCTGAATGTGTGGGGCCTGATGATGGGGGCGCAAGGAAACTGGATGCTGAGCTGTCGCTGGAGGCTCGATGACTTACAATGCGACAAAACCATGTCTGCAAATCAGCAACAGCAGTACATAGCAACGGTTGATGGGTTGATCTGCAATGAAGAATCCCAAAAACGGCACTGCAACACATACTTGACCCTCCTCTAGTACATAACAGCTTATTGAGATTACTGCTCTGATTGTGCCGATGTTGACGCCAGGAAACTGGGTGTTTGCTGTTATGGCATGGCACCTTTCTACGCCGTATACAATGCCTGGCTGTTTAAATACCATCCATCGCCAGCTCAGCTTACATTCTCGCTGCAGAGGCCCGAGGAAAACACGCACCACAGGATATGTTGCAACCATTCCAACCGTGCTATAACAGTATTACAACCAACTCACCTCTAACCGGCCTGCAAAAGCCCACGGTACGCACACCACGAGGTATTGCAGATCAGACGCCAACTCCAACATGTGGCGCGTCCACGCTGATGTGAACGCTGCTGCCATAGTCGCCTCAACAGCAGACCTGCGCTCCAGCCTCGGCACTGCTGCTGCCGCTGCCAGGGGAGTATCCTTGCATGGCTGGCAGCAGCTGCTGCCAGGCACTATTAGTGGGTTTGTGGAACCCGTCTGCTCTGTTTCGTAACTGCTGCGGCAGCTGTCACTGGCACCTAAATCTACTGCGGGCGCGATGTCAGCAGCAGCAGGGATTGCACACAGCGCTGACTCATCGATGCTAAGTCTATGACGGGCTTTCTGAGCTCTATCCATTTCATTGTGCACGTGCACTGCACAGCGATCTAAGCTCAATCTCCTGCTGCTGTCAGACGAGTGCCTGGTCAAGGGCCTCACTGCTGCTGCTGCTGGTGGTGGTGATTGGCCGCAATCAGCAGTAGTCAGTAACAGATCTGGTTGCTGTGTTGTTGCAACATTGGTAGAACTTGGCCCCACCGCTGTTGCTGCTGCTGCTGCTGTGTGAATGGTTGGACTCAATCCAGCCAAATCTGCATCACTGTCGCTAACTCGCCGCTGACTTAGACTGCTGCTGCTGGCAGGAGCAGCAGCAGCAGTTGCAGCAACGTCACTCACTGCTGCTTGCGCTGCTGCTGCTGGTGTTATTTGTTCAGCCCATGTCTTCACAACTTGCGGACGACCGGCCAAGCACAATGGTACACTACGCCTATGTGGCCGATGCTGCTGGCCACGCTGCTGCTGCTGCTGCAACTGCTGCTGCTGGATCCAACCCCCTGCTGCTGCCAGATTTCCCTCAGCAGCAGCAGCAGCAGCAGCAGCGCTGCCGCAGCTCATCTGAGTATCGTTCGAACTACAATCCGAGCAGCTGCCAAACAACAACGACACAAACTCAGGATGTGCCGCCGTTTTTGGAAGCATCTCAGTTTCTACCAAGTTGTTAAACAGCCCGCAAAACTCATCTGCTGCTGCCATCGGCATTGTTAGTAACTGGGTGGCGGGACCCACACAGCCCTCACTAACTATCATGACAGTTAGGAAATTCAGTTCTTGGGCAGATGTAAGGGCTGGGGGCAGTTGCAGTCTGACTTTGGTTGTGCCACATATGTCGACATCAACCACCTACAGCAACAGCAGCAGCAGCAAGGCATGCACACATGCGGACATGGTACTCTCATCCCGCTGTGTGCCTTGCCCTTCTGCTGAGCCATGCTGATTTTGCATTACGCAGCTTTCACTGATGCACCTGCACGTTGAATCATGACAACTTGCGCACACAACATCTTGCAACAGCAAGCGAAAGCCCCGGCCAGTACTGGCAGACAGCACACACAACACGACGCAAAGACCAGTCGCGTGTAGCAGCGGTTTGCTGTCTGAAGTGCCCAGGCTACTAGACGTATGTGCAGCCATGGCTTTAAACGGCCAAAAAGTTCCATTAGCACTGCTGGTGAGCTACTCGGCAGGTGTAGTGCAGGGTGTTGTGAAACACAGTAAACTGCTGTGAAACCGCCAAAAACACTGTTAGCAAGGTGCCAATCAGGTTCAAAAGGGGTAGAATGCCAACCTGTAGTAGTTGTTCTCCGTGTGTGATATGCAAGGCTACATCGTGCAATGGCCAGCACGGTACTCGCATCAAGTTACGTCTCTTGGCTCTGCTGTTGAGCCATTCGGCTGGGGCAACATTGACAGCAAACTCCACGGGACCAGCGTCACTTGCTAGGCACGGTGGCCACACCCACCCTGTGAAAACAGCAGCAGCGGCGGCCGAAGAGGAAGCAGTGTGTTGGATGGCCCTGGCGACACCCAGAAAACCCTATCATACTACATCACCTGACACCAACATAGGCAAGGATTGGAAAGGATGACCTATAGAGATTCAGGTGTCAAAGGCAGCAAATGCGGTGTGAAAATGATAGCTCACAGAACCAGGGCACCTCACCTATCTCCAAGTCTGGCTTGCTGTTGCCAGCACTGCTGCTATGGATCTGGCCAGCAGCTGCTGCTGCTGGTGCTGCTGCTGACCCTCCAGCTTCTGCTGCTACCGCTGCTGCTGCTGCTGCTGGCCGTCCAGCTTCTGCTGCTGCTGCTGCTGCGAGCCCTTGTGCAAGGATATTCGGTTCGCTGTTGCAGCTGCTGCTGTGAAATGACAAGCTTGCTGTTGCCGACGCGGCTTTGTTTTGTTCATACGCGTATCCAGCATCAAATGAAATGTGGCGGGAAGGCTGCGGGTGGTATCCAGAGGTACTGCTGCATATTGGAGGCTCGTTGAACTGGAGCTTTGATCGGCCACCTTGCTGATGCTCCTTAGCTTGCATGCTTTGGCCTGGTGCCTGCTGCTGTGCCAGCACCACAGCCAGCTGTGCAGCTGTGAAGCCGCCCCTGTCAGTGATGATGCGCTGAGCCGAGGTGCTTCGTGCTGATGTGACCTCAATCACGACACACAGGGCATTCAGAGAGGCGATGGTGGCTTCGAGAGGCCAGACCTGCTTGTTGGTTGAGTCCAACAACCCTCTTTGCTGCTGTGGCTGAAGCTCCTGATACGACAGTCCCGGTGGTCTAGTATGACAACTTACACAATCTGTGCCAATCTACAATGCTGATGTCTAGCGCTCTGGCTGAGTGCAGCTCTGTGAGCGATGATCTTTGTGCAACGCTACTCACAGCAACCAGGCTTTGCTGCAGCACCCGCTTCGCGCAACACGCCGCGACAGGTGTAAACAACCTTTCAGTTGGTATATGAAAGCTATTGAATTTATCTGCATTGAGTGCGAGGTGCAGCCACGGTTGTTTGGGCCTAGGGACCTTAAAGAGCAAATAGAGGCGTTTCGTCAGTGCTTGGACACCGCTGTTGTTCGGGTCCTTGGATACCCGCGCGAGCAACAGTAGCAGTCACCGCAGAGCACCTATCACCAGCAGCAGCAGTTTCGAACCGAAGATACACCGCAAAGTATCGCCCATTCGTATTCGCAGGCACCGCAACGGCTGGGACCCACTGACGAACGTTGTATCCAGGCCAGTATACAGCATAAAACCGGGGAATCTATTGGGACAGCTGACAACTCTTTCCCCCGCCTTGGGGCGAGGCAGTGGGTCACCACTCCTGGCGCATGCCAAGTCTCAATGAGCAGCCGCGTCTGATGTGATGTGTGATCCGAACGTATGCAACCCTTGCAATTGCATAATTCAGGGGCCATCTTAGCGCTTCCCTGCAACTATTTGCAAACAAGCCTCTGTGTTCCCAGGCAGGGTGGCACCTAGCAGGCATTGCCAGGCTGTTGTGCCAGGCTGCTGTGTGCCTATGTTGGGTTACAAGCCTGCACTTGCCACTCTTATCCGCCTAACAGGCATATGGTTAAGTTGCTTACTGCTTCAAAACGGTCTGTGGGCATCTGTCAGGACCATCAGCTGCGGCTGGCTGCAAAGTATGTCATACTCACAGAGCATAACAGGGGTCAGGGTATCCCAGGGCATGCCCGCAACTTGCAGCTCCCATACTGCACAGCATTCAAGCTCCTACACCTGTGACGAAGCTGTGCAGCTTTATAGGCTCGGTGTGCACTGTGCATGCGAGAGCAGCAGATGCAAACTGTGGTACGTACAGGCCAGTGGAGACAGGCGGTTACCGACCTCAAAGCAATATGTAGCCCTTTCCCGACCTATTCATTGCCGTGCGGTGGCAAAGGATGGCTGTTATCCGACAGACGGGGCTTTTCGCGGTCAGCCATCGCTGACAGCTCCCTTGACTTCGAGCGTCTGAAACAGAGCAAGGACAGCTGGCGCATCATAAGCAGTTCAGCTAGTAATACGAACGCGTTGCCTAAGCTGCTGCTGGTAGACGGGACGAACCTAGCATGTCTCTGCGGTGGAGGCAGAAACAACAGCAGAAGCGTCTTTAGCGAGCCTCTTGCAGGTGCGTGCAGCCCTGTTTGGCTTTAACAGCATGGCAGAAAGCCTCAAAGTATCAGACGAATATCATACAACAGTTTCTAGCAGTATTCGCCCCAGCAGTGGCGCCCCCAACATGTTAATTTCTCGCCCCCTCCGGCTCGCTCTGGCTGCTGAATAATTGAAATGGCTGAGATTGCGCAGCTGCTCCTGAACAACACGATACACTGTCTTGGTGCAGCTTCTGCCACCGCAAAAATTCACGCCCAAACAACCCATACGTATATATAGGACTTATGGTTGCTGCTGCTAGGGTTGCTTGTGGGTGCCACAAAGGATGCTGCTTGGCGGACACTCTGCAGAGATACGCTCATGCGCACACAGAACATGTAGCATCTGACCTCGAATGCTTTGACACAAAGCAATTTCGAGCACTGCCAATGCCCACCATCTCCAACCTGCTGCTGCTGCTATTGCTGCTGTATTGCCATGCACTCTGCAGACAGGTTTGCTGCTTGGCTGAGATTCCTTCAACTTTACACTCAGGCGCATACAGTACTCGTAGCTTTCGACAACAAAGGGTCAACAACGACCAATGTCCGGGCACAGCTAGTGCCATCTTACCTGCGAAAGCGTTACTCAGCAGCAGTGGCAGCAGCAGGAGGTGCAGATCTGAACGGGTGGGCACATCTGGGCGCTGTTGTACGGCAACTACAGCAGCAGCAGCAGCAGCAGCAGCGGCAGCGGGCGCAGGACTTGACACAGCAGCAGCAGCAGCAGCAGCAGCAGCAGCAGCAGCAGCAGCAGCAGCAGCATTGCAACTATCTAGTTGCCAATGCTGCTTATGGTTATGAAGCTGATGACGTTTTGGCAGCAGCAGCACAATGGGTGAGCAGAGTCTCACATCTTAGCCAGTCTTTTGTATGGTTATTGCTTCTACTGCCGATTGCAGATGTGGGCTACCACTGCATATGAAAACAAAAGACATGTCTGTTATAATTTCTTGTCTTCTCCTTGTATGTGAAGCTTGAGGAGCATCCCCTACTGCACACAGTGAACATGTGACACAACTGGGCAAATAGCACAGCAGCATATGTCTTAGGCAGTTTTGACCAAGAGCAGCGGTTGTCACAACGTTAGCACACCAACAGAATCACCATGCCGCTGCAAAACGTGCTGGATCACACGCCTCTAAGGTCTGCCTGTGGCCATGCTGCTGATCCTGCTGCTGCTGCTGCAGCGGCTGCTGCTGCTGCAGGCATCGACAAAAACGCCAACTCAGACCGCTAGTGTTGGTTGACAGCAGTGACATGCACCACGTGATTGCTACTGCTGTATGTAAGAGCTGTTATTGTCAACCCTTATGCACAAATAAACTCAAGCAATAGTGGCAGCAGTGTTGTTTATTAATAAGGTTACAACTCTGCAGCTTGGCTTAGTGGTTGTCAGCAGTCCTCCTGACACCTCTGCCTGCACATCAGCACAAGCGTTTCAGACAGTCACTCAAGTGATGTAGAAGCCTGCAGTGGTGATCTACATGTTGTCATTGCTGCTGCTGCTGCTGCTGTAGGCATCACAGGACCTTCAACCTCGGCCGCTTGTCTTAGTAGCCAGCAGTGACAGTGACATGCAGCAGTTGACGGACAGTCACACGTACTGGCTGGAAATGATGCAGGTGGGTAAATAATTCTGGTACGTAAATCAAGACTGACATTTCATTGCTTGATACTTTGCAGTTGGTATGTAGCAAATTGCATGGGTGCATGCACAAGTGCTGGCAGCAGCAGCACTAGCAATGACAGCCAACGTTGATGGATAGTCAAAGATGATGCAGGTCTGTATCACGTTGCTGGATCATTGAACTATGTTGGTACAGTAGGAGTCAACATAGAGGTCTTGTCATTGTGGACCAATAGGACAGTAGTGGCAGCAGCGGCTGGTGCAGTAGCTTGCTTTGTCTGTGCAGAACCTCAAGCACAGCAACACATACTCTTGAAGATGACACAGTATGTCCGTATGGTGTTGCACATTGCAGCACATCCAGGGTTGATCCAGATGGCTTTCCTTGACTAAGTGAGTTCAGGGTGAGTTCAAAGTGCTGACATTTACGTGCAAGAAACAGGTCGTGGGGCCATATGCAGTGCCTGAGTGCAGGTTTGATGCAGCGATTGCGAGACAAGAAGAAGCCTCGTAAATGACATACACCAGTTGCTGCTGCTGCTGCCGGTGCTTGAGGAATCGTAACCTGGTGGCATGTTGCTCCTGATGTCTCCACAAGCAAGCTGTTTGTTGACCTGATAGATGATGCTGATCAGCTGGAATGGTGACCGGCTGGTTGCCAAGACTGCTGCCGCTGGTCCTCCTAGTGCTGCTGCTGCTGCTGCTGCAGGCGCCCAACAAACAGCACCACAGTGACATGCAGCTACGCTGAGCCAACTGTAAAACCAGAGATGATCCACCTCACTTCCTGCTAACCAACCGGCAATGACAGGCAGTGAGAATCCCGGTTGATTCAAGCCAGACAATGGCCTGTGCCATGTGAATTGTGAATTTGATTACATAACCAAGTGCTGCTGCTGCTGCTGTTGCTGCAGGTATCTGACAAGCAGCACCCGTGTGGCATGCAGCTCCACTCAGCCGCTGACTTCCAGCAACATCATGGCTTCCCCGCACACTTGTATGCTGATTATCTGGCGTTGACAGGCAAGAAAGAAGCAAGCATACCGGGCATCGGTGTGACACCAAGACAAGCCAGGATGCTGTTGAAACAGTAAGCAAGCAGTTGGCTTATATCATGTCTCTTTGGGCGGTTTCTGGCTTAAACATGTTGGGGCCTTTGATTTTATGATAGATTGTGTGCATGAACAGTTGCACCGGAGGCTGTATTTCACACACTTGTTTTATAAGCTGACCTACCCGGCATTCACAGGCAAGCAAGGATCAAGTACACCCAGGACTGACATAACAACACAACAGGCAAAACACTGCTGCAAAAGCCGCTGAGCAAGCCCACTTTTGATCTGTTCTTGAATGGGATTTTGGCGGTTGAAGTATTGTGGCACGGGCAGTTTACCGTGTGGGACCAAGTTTGCACTTGTTGATTTTTGTTGGCAGTAAACGGCAGAAAGGAGGCTAGCATTTCAGGGATTGGTGCGACGTTCGACGTTTGAAGTGAGCTACACAAGGAAGGGAGTATTCTGCTCATTGTAGGTTATCTCTGAAGAGTGAACTCTGTGTTTACAGCCGAGGCTGGGTAAGACAAAGCCAGTGTCTTACAGGCTGATTCTTTGCACTGAAAGGCAGTAAGCAAGTACCTTGCACTAGCATGACACAAGATGCTGTGTGTGTTTGTGAGCAAGCAATTGTACTGTTGGTCCGACGTCAGTATGATAAGGTGTTGTTGGTATCAGCTATGTTGTTAACGGTTTGCAGTATGACAGATTGCATACCAACAGACAGAAGCGAAGCGAGGATACCAAGGGCACAAATACTGTGTGCATACTCACAGACAAACGAGGCAATTGCACCGGTTACACAATACACGCCCCTAAACCCCAAGCGAGACATCCCGCGTGGACCTTTTGATGTGTTGCTTTGCAGAGTTGGCCCTGTGCAGAGCATCATAGACGCCAGCAACCAAGGCCAATTGAAGCAGTTTGGGCCAGCACTTGAAGCACTCTTCAGCAGCAGCAGCAGCAGCAGTGACAAACAGCAGGAGTTATTGGTGTGCAAATCCATGTTCCAGCTGTTTGCACAGCAGCAATTGAAGCAGTTGCCGCAACAGGAACTGCTCCACAGCCATGCTGCTGCTGTGCACAACCTCCAGCAGCAGCAGCAGCAGCACGGTTTGATATCGCACAGTGCTGCTGCTGCTGGCAGCAGTGCGGTGATGGCAGCACAACACCCGTCAATAGCTGCTCGTATGCAGCAGAGCCAGACTTATCTAGAAGAACTGAGCTTGTGTTTGCAGCAACTGGGCATGAAGCACATGGTGGGTCTGCCTGGAGTGCGTGAATCTAAGCATTTATTCACTGGATAGGCATTGTTTGCTTGTAGCTTTTCGTTGAGGTGTTGTGCATCCTTGTGAGTGATCATTGTTGAGTGTCGTTGCTGCAGAAGCACAGGATGCATGGACGCCGTGGTACATGGCCTCACCTTGGTCATCATGGTCAAATGCTGTTGCCTTCATCCAATGCAATCCACATTTCCATGCACATAACGTATTGCAAGATATGTATATGTCGCATACGCGGTGTATGTTTATCAGCTTGGAGATTGGGCAACAGCAGCGACTGCGATAACTACACTCCAAATGATTCATCGCTGCAGGTTGGGTGCCTGACATCTGGAGGGCTATGGTGTGACGTGATGGTCCAGATCTACAGCAGCAGCAGCAGCACTGACTCCAGCCAGCAGCAGTGGCAGCGGCAGCAGTTTGATGTTGAGCCTACTCCCTCAGCTGATTGGCTAGTCATACAGGTTCTATCCCCTGCAGAACTTGTTAGAGGCCCACAGATAACACCTATTACAAAGTCCAAATGTAACAAAAACAACAACTCAAGTAACAGTCCAAACAACAGTTATACCACAGCAGTGCATCAGCTAGCAACAGCGTTGGCAGACCGGTGTGGTTGCTTTGCTCAAGGAGACTCAAGTCTAGGTCACGTCAAACGCAAGTTGATGGATTCAGCAACTGGCTCGGCAAAACGGAAACTATCACTGCTGAAGAATGTGGGTTGGAATGTGGCTGTAGTGCCATTCTTTGAGCTGCATTCTGCGACAGCAGCAGCGCCAGGAAGCAGCAGCAGCAGTCTGCAGTATGTAACAGCTGTGTTACAGGAGCAGCTGGGGCCCAGCTGGAAGCCACCTCTCAACAAGAAGCAGCAGCAGCAGCGGGGTTAGCACCAGCAGCGAAGGATGGCCGCAGCAATCTGGACTGTGTGTTGTCTGTGCTACAGGAGCAGCTGACAACCGCTGGAAGCCACCTGGTGCAGAGCAGCAGCAGCAACAGGAAGCTTAGCAGCAGCAGCACCGGGACGCCAGCAGCATGCTGCAGCAGCAGCAGCAGGCTTAGCATAGGTCAGCAGCCGGCTGATAAAGGTAGTGCGTCATCGGCTGCTGCTGCTGCAGACCGCGCTAGACGTTTCAAGTGCAGCAGCCCAGCAATTAAAAGTGTTGAGATTACGGATTTTCCAGACACCGTATCAGTGATAGCTCACTAACATTGAGACGCAGGTCCGCAGAAGTGGCAAGTAAGTTGTTGACGATCGGGTTGAGCGTGGTCGCAACCTGTTAGATGTAGTCTGTCAAAACAATCAACGGCTTTGAACCACCTTTTGCCGTAACCATGTTATTGTACTGCCGGTCTCTTGTGCTCAAGCAGTCTCAATGAGGAATCCGCGACACGTCAAAATCGCTTTACTGAATTTTATTTATCACATGCTTGCTGCCCAGTCGGGAGTCAGATCTCATTGCAAACGAATCTCCACCGGTTTAGTGGGTTCTGCCAGTGACCAACAACGCGCGTACCCTGAACTGCTTGACACGTAAGTAGCACATGCTTCTGTAAATACTTGGAACTGGTGTGACCCCGCAGCCCGATGAAAAGCTCAGGCTATACGCTTGTCCCACCAACGACGAGAACAACTAGTTCCGGAAGCTTCAAATAGCTTGCGCTGGGCTCTCTACACTTGTTCAGCACACCAAAGCGTTTGAAGCTGTCATCATAGCCGCTACAGTGCGTATCAGGGCCCTGGGCTGTCACTGTGTCTGAGCAAACCCATCAGGACAGTTGCAGTCCTGCAGAAGCATTCTGCTGCGCAGCGGGTGCGCGAGACGTTACCAGACTTCACGATGCGGGTGGTCAGCTGCACATTTTGGTGACACCCATTAGCGTTAAATGCCAATGCTCGTAGTGTGTGTGTCAAACATGAGCAACAACCTTCCCCATGGCCAGATAAGCTTGCATACGTGGTACCCGCTGACCTTAGAGAGTGTGCTCATAAGCCAGTCAATGCTATGCCCTTGGTTATCGTCTATTGTTGGTGTTTCTGCACTCTTACGAACTCCTTGCATTGCTGACTTGCCTGCACCATTGCCAGAACCATTGCTTGATATCGATGGCTATCATCCAGATGTTCAAACCGTTGTTGAACCAGGCACCAGCTTTTCAGGACTCCGTACTTTAAGGCAGAGTGCAACCAATGAGAAGGCCAATCAAGCAGTCATAAGCAGTCAACTGTAAGCCCCTTAACCCACGAATCTGCTGTGTGCATTGTATCTACAGGCAAAACGCAGGCCCCGGATGGGCATGATCATGATGAAATGTGCAATCTTACTATTGGCGCTTCTATCAGGCTTTGTATCACATGGTTCAGCCCAAAATGCCCTGGAACAGATGAACAAAGACCTGTCAACGACCCTGAACCGCCTGAACACCACCATCAACAGCATTAACAGGAATATTCGGAGCACCCACCAATTCCCTACACCCAAAGACAAACTCCTCAGATCTGCCGGGCAAACTTGCAACGACAAATTCAACGAGATATTGGCAAAAAACTATGTTAATGACAGCAAATGCAAGGGGCTGATAAAATCGGCAATGAATACATCACCTAGGACAATGGCAGACTGCCCTGGAGGTGTGCGAGCGGACCCGGGGACGCCAGTACACAGATGTATGACCAAAACAAAGGTGGGTACCACCAGGTGGCACGTATCTTGGCTCCTATCGTTTTGATGTGACCACATATTCTCATCGTGTAAGAGAAGAGAACTGTGACGACGCCGCCGCAGCAGCAGAGGGGTGCGAACAGAACCAGGGATGCCAGTGCATGATTGTATGACCAAAACATAGGTGCGTTGACACCAGGTGGCACATAGTCTGGTGGTCACTCTGGAAGGAGAAGCAGCAATGGAATGAGAAGCAGCAACAGCAGCAGAAGCA
The DNA here is from genome assembly GCA_002588565.1 of Coelastrella sp. UTEX B 3026. NCBI lineage: Eukaryota > Viridiplantae > Chlorophyta > Chlorophyceae > Sphaeropleales > Scenedesmaceae > Coelastrella > Coelastrella sp. UTEX B 3026. Next base: position 11,743 of record NSMO01001046.1, read on the forward strand.
AGTTTCAGCAGGGAGGGCTTAGCAGAGGTGCCCACACAGCGTGTGCACTAGACTGCCTGAAGTTGCAGACATCTTCAGAGCACAACTGCATCTGAACAAGCAGGGCCAAGTATAGCAGCAGCAGCACCGGTAGCAGCAAGAGCAGCGGCGGCCAAAGCGACGACTGTCTGTAACTGTACATGTCCTTGGCTACTATCACAATCCAATGATAGCAACAGCAGTGTCAGCTGGCATGTATCAACCTGTATCAGATATTGATGGCAAGCACATACTCCAAACCGCTTGCTGCGCAACACTACTGATAACCTTCTGCCACAGAACGTGATATCGCAGTTCATTCAAACTGGTAAACCCCTGGACTGCACAGGAACACCACTTACCACTCAAGCTTGTATGCATTGTGTTGTTTCCTTGTTGCAGAAATCCGGGGAGGCGTGGATTTGGTTCATCAGGCATTGCGAAGTATTAAATCTCGCTGAGGTAATCTATAGCGCAAATGCCACGCTGTTACTTTCTACTGGGCAGGGCTTTGCCACAATCCGCAGAAACATTAACAGCCGTGCTGAGTTTCCAACCAGCTCTCGCATGTGGTGTCCTCCACACATAATCAGCAACCTTCAATATCAAACACGGTGGCCAGTGGCCTGCATTGCTATGAGCATGCCATGCTCATAGCAATACTGACAATGCAGAGTGTAGCGGAATGGTGCCTGCTGCTGAGGCCTGTCAAACGTGCTTTTGTCAGCTACAGCATCCAGCACCCTCCTTCCTGCTCACTCAACAATAGATGCAGCATTTTCTGACATTCCAACGTATCGTAGTTACACGCCTAATCTGCCGTCCACTATATCAGTGAATGCACATATTATACTGCCAGCTGCAACCTTGCCTGTCATTCTCTAAGTCAATTGTTCTCTGCATGCAGCGCACTGCAACTGGTGAAGCAGAAGCAGTGGGAAGCGCGATGCCCTCATGTTTTCCAAGATTTGACGCCCTGGCAAGATTTATTGCCTATATCAACACAAATCCCAACAAGAAGCCTTAAGCATGTCATGTATACATCAATAACAACACAAGGTGCCACAGCGGGAGGTGTTGTGTTTAATATGTGTGTGTGCTTTTGTGATGCTCAGTTTACTTACTCAGCATGTAAAGCAGGCTTGCACCTTTTGGAGCTGCTAGCAATCATGTACATGTGGTCGATGCCAAGCACACTCTCTACAATATCCGTCTGCACTGCCATCATGATGAGGGCCAGTGGTATGTTAGTTGAGTGTGACGACTTTTCTGAAGTTGCATCATTGCATTCTCAACAGCAGTGAACTTCAAGGCCACACAGTGCCGTGTGCTGCTGTACAGTAGCCGTTTGATTCAGCCCCGGATGTGCGGGGTCCACACTGCTACTAGCAGCCAAAGTATTTGGTGCGCAGCCTACGCATTTTAGAATCTGGATTGCCTGTGCATGGCCTTCTGCAAAAGACATATGGGCTGCCTGCAGCGCTGCAGGGCATTCACAACAGCAACGGATCTCGAACCACACGTGCTGTCTCCTGTGTGTTGCATGGTCTTGTGCAGCTACCGCACCGATATGAATTGAGGTTGCCATGTGCACTGCCACTAGCAGACGAACAGTTTAGAGCACAATCCCATCCAGTTGTGGCGCAAGAGTGGCAATTACCAGGTAGTACCTTCTGCCCTCTGGTTGCCCAGGTTGAGAGGTTTGTTAGCTTGTCATAAGTTATGACAGACACCTCAACAGAGCAGCGCCTGGCCACTGCAGTTTGTGCAACTGTCTGACCGGAGAGCTAAAGGGTTGGTGGGTTCAGGGTGCTGACCCGGTGCAGCAAGCCGCTCAGCACAACTAGCAGGCAGGCTGGGGTTTGGGGATTCTTTGTTTTGCACATGAGTTAGCAGCACCTGGTTGTCTGCACAGGTACCCATTCGAGGCGGTCAGAGTGCATACATGTGTATCAGACATTACCCCGTATATGTGAATGCATGCATAGCTGTTGGTTTTGATCATCGTGACTCCCACTATGGCCTGCAGCGCTGCGAGTTAAGCCTGAGTGCTTGACTCGCAGTGCGGAAGTTTCTTTAAAAAATACGCTGTGGTGATGAATTGTTGGCTTGATGTCACATCATGCTGTGCCAGCTTCTTCTTGGGATGAATTGACATCCTAAAAGCGTGGGGTCATTATTCACCTTTTTATTCTTCCTATCTGTCTGTCACATCCCACTTGGCAACAGGACGGTTCTGCTTTAGGATCTTGCCATATGCATGGCTCTTGCCAGACGATGACATGACACTGATGATGCTGAATGGAGGTCATCTACAAGGATATGTTGTGGAAGGTGATGCCGAATGATGCATGCAGGCTGCCTTCATGCATTACACTGAATGATGGTATCTTCTAACTGCCAGCTGGCCTTCACACACTTAGCAGGTCGACCTGCTATCAATGCATGGTGCAGTAGACTGCACCATGTTGCGGTGGCAGGGGGCATGGTGACGGTCACTTTTCCAGCTGTTACTACACGTGTACGTACGGTAGGAAACAGAAGGTTGGCGTTCGAGCTGGCTCAAAGTAGTGTCTTTGGCGAATTAGGCCAAACAGCCAGGTTGGAGCAAAGCCTCGTTCGTCCATTCGTCTATAGCTTTGCAAGCGCTAGCTAGGTTGCCCGGCAACCCCCCACACACATTAGCTGACAGCCCCGCACAGACGCATTTGCACTGCTAAGCAAAGCGCCTTCCCGCGCGCGCAGTGCGCCAGAGTTAACCCGAGCTATACACTGTGTCTGTTTTAACCGTAAAGGTCGAGGTCCCATGTCTTTGTTGTGTGATATTGTTGCAGACTTGCTGCTTTCTTAGGCTATCTCAGGCCCGGGGACCCGGACCAGGTCAAAGACAATTTGTGTGCGCACGATGCCACCTAAGCCTGGTTTCTGTCATAAACCATCCCTAGATAACGAAGTTATAGTTATTACATCTTCTGATGGGTCTGAAGATGCGTCTGCGGAGACCGTACGCGGTGAGGCGTTCGGTCGAGCAGTACAGCAGTACTTGGTACCTGAGCATTGATGCTCTGGCAATATTGCCAGATAGCATGGTGCGGTGTGATGCAAACACAACGGCGCATGATCAGCGGCCGCTTTGAAGCGATTGATTCGGCACTCTGTCACCTGTTTGCTGCAGCAGCTGATCAGTGTTCAAGTGCACGTTGCAGCATGTAGTTGCTGTGTACGTTGCTACGTAGGTAGTTGTATGTTTACATACAACACACTATGTTGCATATATGTATACACACAAGTTGCGGCATGTAGTGGCCAACCCTATCCCGTACACAAGCTTGACACAATGAATGCCACCAGGATGTTAGTTCACCAGGAGATGGATGTGTTGCAGAAGACCGCTAAGACACAAGTATCAGTACTAGGGCTCGACAGTAGACACTCCAATGGTAGCACCATGCGACGGTGCTCCTGCACAGCGCCTGCAGAATCAACTTAGAGCTCCCAACTGATTGTTATGTGCTTTCAAGCTGTTCATCAGTCGCGGCAGAGGCACTGAATGCAGTATGAATCAGGGGCCCAGCCAGTTTGAGCAATACTCACGGCCCACCGCGCCGTTATGTGTGTATTGGACATGGCGCAGATGATGATGATGATCATGAACAACAGGCCACCAGCCCAAGTCGCACTCCCACGACGTCATCAGGTGCCCACACTGGCAGCCCACAAACCGTTGCGGGGGGCGCCACAAATGTGACTCAAATGGGCGGCCCACGTAGGACCACAAAAAGAACAGCAGCTGCTGCAGCAAGATTGGGCATTGCTAAATCCCTGCTAGAGCAAGATGCAGTGATAGAGTCAAGCAGCGGCAGTGAGGACGAGGCGCCAACTGGCAGGCCTTCCCACAAGGCAGCACCAGGAAGACACACTGTCAGGCCGCGTGCAGCTCCGGTGGGCGCCCTGCCGCATGCATGGCTGAAAGCAATGGAGCATGAGTATGGCAGCAGCTATAGGCTTGACTTGGAGCTGCAAAAGAAGAGAGCCAAACTTGCACGCGAGGTGCGTTGGAGCCTCGTACATCCGTTCGGTTCAGATGGGAGCTTACAAGCTTATGGTGTGTTGCTGGGCCAGCTCGTCTGATGCTTGCCGATCAAAGCCGCCACCGCTTTTTTTGGTGTCGTTGACCAGTGACTGCGGCAAATGCACATGCATGTGCATGAAACAGTGCAAGCCCGGCGGTGTGATGTAACGCCTGTGCCAGTGGCACTACTGTGACATGCTTACATGCATGCCATGTGGTATAACTGGTCCAGAATGACTGCAATTTGGTATCGTGGTTACACTTTTCAGATAACACCTTATCACTAGTTGTGTTTGCAGGTAGCCGCTGATCTGGACAGGACTCAACCAACACCGGGCATCTACCACTACAATAGTGGCAAGTGGGACTTAACCAAGCCAACCCCGGTCGATCTGGTGAGATTTGCTGATGTGGGTAGTGTGGTGCCTAGTGCACATGATAGCAGCATGTTGATCCCAGCAGCAGCAGCAGTTCTGGCCATACACAGAATCGTCCATTGCGGCCTAGCAGGGTGTGCATCATGCTACATAACATGATACGTACACGCTGGCAGTAAGGGTATCTTGCCTTGTGTGTTATGTCACTTGCAAGTGGCAACACAACTGTTGCTGCGCCATTGATGCCATCATCGAATGTTTCAACGGATGTCACCTGTTTTACTTGGGTCTAGCTGCAGCATGATTGCCGACTCAAACAGCGTGGGATATGATGTGTTATATGGGAGAACTGCCTGATTTCCGTGCACCAGTCTCAGGCCTCGCACCTCAACCGTTGGATGGCAAATGGGCTGTTTGCACATGCCAGACATGCAGCTCCACCTCATAAGCCATGCAACGTCATATGGGCCAAACGATGTCACCTAATGAATGCCCAACCACATAATGCTCAGTTACAGTTATCAATGCTGTCACCTGACAACTCTTTGCAGGTGATGATGAGTAGCCCCATGATTGGCAAGTCGCTGACATATGCACTCCCCACAAACAGTGTGCGGGATGCCTCCAAAGGTTGCGGCTGCTGCAAGGGCGTGTTAGTGAATGGTGCAAAGATAAGGTATGTGACACACTTCTGTGCTGCACTACACTTGGCTTGACAACTGGGTGCTAAGTTTGTTGCAAGAATGTGGTTTGTATTCTGTTTTGCGGCATCACCATCGGCATGGTGGCATTTTCCAGCTGAGCGGCTTAGTTGCCAGGCCGTCAGGCTTTTCATGATGTTTCATGTGCACTATATATGGCAGATGGAAACTGGGACTACCACAGTAGTAGACTCTATCAGTGATACTTATTCTCCGGCACTATAGGCCTGACCTAGGTCGGCTTGTTTATTCCAAGCCCGTTTGAGTTGTAGCATAATTTGCTGGACAATCTGCAAACTGTGTCAGGGGCACTATGTCTGGCAATTGCATGCGTATGTGGTAACCGAGCATGGTGATGACCAAAGAGATGCTCGCCCAAATTCTTACAATAATACTTACTGAGGTCTACTACGCAAGGTTCGCACAACAGCCAGGACCTTGCTAGACACATATGCATGTAGATGGCATGCTTATACATGAGTTGTACAATTGTCATATGCAGATGCGACAAGTGCGACGGACAAGGTGTCAGACGCACTCTCTTTGAAGACCAACATGTGGGGGCCAGCTATCACCGCCCGGCAGATTTCCTTGTGATTGATGAAGCTGACATGACACTGAAGGTGATGACACATGTGTACCACAAGCAGGCACTTGGTGATGAAACATTGGGATATTTCTGAATTGCAAGTGTAGAAAACTGAGCAGGTTCAGCCTGAACTTTTAGTTGTAATCGAGATAACAATGTACATAAGCATTGGCCACAATAAAATCAACTGCCATGTTGTGTAAATGTATGCAGACATTTTGTTTGTTGATGAGCAGCATAGACCTCCATCTCTCGACGTGCATATTTTGCAACCGCACCACGAGGCCGGGAGATTCAAGCCAGGACTCTGACACGCTCTACACATGTGCAACGTGCCCTGCCGCGTATCACAAGCCCTGTTACCAAGACTACCTGGCACAATCTCGGCCAGCAAACATCGCGGCAGATCCCTTGTCGGTGTGCGCGAGCTGCACGAACGCTGCAGACTGCGCTGCGGGCGGCTGCGACTGGTGCGCCAAGCATGGGTCGGCGGACACAAAGGTTGACATGGACGCTACATGGAGCGAGTATGAGCGTGAACTGCCACCCATAGCACCACCTCCAAGGCCAGCTGCGGCAGCTGAAGCCAGTCGCGCTGCTGAGAGGCGCGGCAGGAGCCCACCGGGAGGTGCTGAAGCACTGCAACAACTTAATCATGCAACAGCATCACCACAACCAACAGATTCTCCTGCAGACAGGTCTCCAACTGCAGTCCCAGCAAGATCTGCATCACCGGGCCCCTTGGACCCGCCACTAGAAGCAGCGCCACAAGCAGTGCCACCAGCAGCGCCACCAGCAGCAGTATCGCCTGCAATTCCATCAGCAGCGCCACCAGCAGCAGTAGCACCTGCAAATCCAGCACCAGCAGCACCAGCACCAGTGTCAACTGCAACGGAGGCACAGGAAGCTGAGCAGCTGACAATGCTGGTCAATATGGTATATGGTATCTTGAATGCAGTAAACCAGGTAAAAGTGTGGCCACTAGGCAAAAGCCTGGATTCGTCCCTAATGTTTGGCAATCATCATGTCTTGACAACATAACAGAAGTTAAAGATGACCGTTATCAAACTAAGCAGTGCAGTTTGGTGTCTGGTTGCATGTGCTGGCCAATGGGAGTTAGCTTGTGAATCCAGGCAGCCACAGCATCAAGCACCTTCTTTCCTAATACACTCAATGCAATGTCAGGTGGTACTACTATGCATAGTATGCAAAGCTTCAGTGGCAACCAATAGCTAGGTCTCTAATGTGTTGCATGCTCAGTTTGCGGCAATATCTGTTGGAATGCTCTGCTGTCAGTGTGTTGCCACTAGGCAGCTGTATACAGTTCACAACCTCAACATTGTCACAAGCTCAATTGCTGCTGCCTGGTGTGCCGGCTTCTAGCTTGATATATACTATAGCAGCCTGAATATGCACAGACACGTGACTCCTTTTGTGCTCACGCCTGCTGCTGCTGCTGCTGCTGCTGCTGTTGTTGTTCTGCACAGACCATCGGCGATGACATGCACAGGCACATCCTTGACCTAGTGCTGAAGGTGGCTACCACAGAGCTGCAACTGAGAAACCTCAATGCATCAAGTGTTGATGTGCGGCAACACAGACGCTTGTGGCTGGATGTTTATGCACAACAGATTTGGGTAAGTGTGTGCATGCACGCAAGGATGCCGTCGAGCCCCGTCATGTGTATGAGACACAGCATACCTCCCGGAGTAGTAATGATTGCTATGTTAGACATAATATACGTACGTGTGATCGCGATTCGGTCGCAAGCTGCAACTCAACTGTATGCATGCATATGCTGCTTCGAAGGCCTTCAGCTTACTCCGAGTAAGCTATCTGAGATAGTCCGCCATTACTTACTCGAGGTAGCGCGATGACACGAAGTCACTCCGTGCCTTGTTACTGTTGATGCAGCACTATCACAATGGACTGCAAATGCTTGATCCAATAACCGAGGACTGGAAGAGGGCTGCTTGCCGCATGCTTGGCATGATACTAGGTATCCCAGAGTTGCAGCAGATGTGAAGAGGTTGGCATAGTCTACCACCGGCACACTATGAAGCAAAATGACATGTTTTGCTAACAAGCCCCAGACAGGAGATGCATCGATGCATTAATGTATTTGGTATGCATGTGTGTTGGTGTAATGCTCAGTTCAATGTACAGCATGTAACTTGGGCTTTCACCTTGTGGGCTGTTGCTGTCAGATGTGTATACGGAGGATGTCATTAGTACTCTCCAGAATTCTGTGTGCGCTGCCTGATGGCCATGGTATGTTGGAATACTCTGAAGCTGCATCAGGGCGTTCACAACAGCTGTGAACATCCAAGACCTCATAGTGCTGCCTGCTGCTGTGTGGTGGCCACCATGATTCAGCCCAGGATGTACATGTGCACAGGACACTGCTACCAGCAGCCGAACTGCTTTGGGCACAGACTTTTACAATGTGGGATCATGCTGCAAAAACATTCTATGAAGTTGAGATTGGTTTGAGGCCATAGCCCATGATGTTTGTGTTCACTCCTACTGTCTTGCTGGTTGGCAGCGTCATGCGCTACACTCACCAAGGTCATCTGATGCCGTTGCAACTGCTGAGGTTGCGGGCTTTGAGACCGTACCTGGTTATTGACCCAGATCACATGCAGGGTAGCGTAACGTGTTACTGAAGGTCTGGCGTTTGTCTCAGGCTCGGCGAGCCACGGAGGCACTTCAGCTTTGGTTTCCGCAGTTTCCAAGGGCAATGTACAGGGCGTTGATGTCTTCGGGCAGGTTTGAGAGACACCTAGACAACATCCAAAACTAGTCGACCAACACAGACGAGCTCTAGGTGTCCGATATTTCCTCCGGCCTGCAGGCTCTGGCCCAGCTGTTGCAGGTGAATTCACTTCGAAGTGCTGCGAGTGGTGCGAGTGAGCTCCGAGTACGCACAGGTCCCGACATACTAGAAGGGCGAGCTGTTTGAATGACTCATTCAGAGTGACGCTGACGTTGTTTGGTCCAAGGCGGAACCTTCTCCGGGATGCATAATTTGTTGGCGGATCTCTCGAGTGATCGTCTCGGACCAGCTTGGGCGCTGGCACTGAGCTTGGCCGGCCGCTACGCCTCCGCGTCATCGGAAAGGACGGGTCTTAGATATTAAAAAACGTGCACCCTGTTTTTTTCTGGCCCATCCGGCTGAAAGGCTACCTTCCTTAGGCCTGGGTAAGTACTTCCCCGGTAAGCTATTCACAGCTTACCCGGGGATGCTGTCGCATCTTCCGCGAGGAAGTGTCTGCAGACGCGGGGAAGCCTTCCACGGGAAGCCTTCCGCGGGGAAGCCTGAATATAGGGGGGCTTACCCGGTGCCGCACGGAGAAGCTGTCCTCATGGTGAGCTTACCCGAGGAAGATGCGACAGCACCCCCGGGTAAGGGTTACCCGAAAAATGGCTGGCTCTTTTCGGCCTAGTGATCACAAAGCGGCGCTGCACGTTCTGGCCGTGAGTGACAAGTTTAGGCAATCATGCAAATCGCTAAAGGAAGGGAAAGGAACGGAAAGGAACTTTCAACCATTCCAGCAGTGGGCCGCGCCAGTCAGTAATCCACGTGTAACATATACTTGGCCATTGCCGACACATTGCAAAATGTTCAACAACCGAATGACTCCTCAAATACAATGCAATGCACCTTGTGACGATAAGGTGTGCAAATACGTTCAAGAATTTCCGGAGTGCAACTACCGACTCCCGCTGTATTATGCCGGAGGCCTCGCATGCAGCCGCGTTTGGTTGATTATATGCTTAAATCACGACGCTCAGCAAGTGAACACCGGCAACCCATACAGCTGCAGATACGCCAATAATCTGACCCTGAACTGCATTCTGGCTGCAACCTTGTAACCTACGAGAGCGCAGCGTACAGCTCAGCCCAACGCAATATCTGTGCCAACACTTCTAAGCAGATACCTCTATCACCTCAAACTCGCTTAGACTTGTGTCCTAATCGTTATCACAGATGTACCTATCTCTACCAGAACTGAAACACATGTGGTGTGACATGACTGGCGCCCCTGACGCAAATCCTCTCCGGGGCTTGTTACCACAACAAATCATTTGTTCCATAGTGTGGCGGTGGTAGACTGCACCAACCTCTTCATATCTGCTGCAACTCCGGGATATCAAAAATCATGCCAAGCATGCGGCAAGCAGCTCCCTTTCGGGCCTCAGTCAGTTGATCAGGCCTTTGCAGCCCATTGTGATAGTGCTGCATCAACAGTAAACAAGACATGGAGTGACTTGTTGATTAACCACCGTGTTATAGTGTCATCTCAAGTAAGCAGCTGCCGTTTATCGTGAGTACCACTTAGTAAGCTGCAATGACGCGCTTTCATGCAGCATATGTATGCATGCAATCTCAAACATCTGTGAATGGACCCTGGCCGGTGGCCAGTTGGGGCGTTTTAGACAATTTCTTGCTTGATTTCTGTGGCCCTGCTTTGTAGAAAGCTGGTTCAATATGTTGCCGGTACTGTTGCGGACACGTATGGCTCTTTTGAGTTGCAGCTTGCGACCGCACTCGTACAACTGCTATCATAGCATTGGGAGGCCAGCCGTGTCAAACACACATGCCACGCCCCGAAGTTCCTTGCACGTATGCACACACTCACTCACCCGGATTTGTTGTGCATAAACATCCAGCCACAGGCGCCTGTGTTGCTGCACAACAACACTGGATGCATTGAGGTTCCTCAGCTGCAGTTCTGTGTTAGCCGCCTCCAGCACACGTCCAAGGATGTGCTCATGCATGTCAGGGCGAATGGCCTGTCAAAAACAGCAGCAACAGCAGCAGCAGCAGCAGCAGCAGGCATAACACAAGACGAATTTTGTGTCTGTGCATAACCTTGCCATTAGCCTCAAGAGTGTGTTGCACCAAGCACCAGCAATTGAGCTTGTCACAATGACGCTGCTGGGAAGTCAAGCCGAGGTTGCAAAATGCATGCAGCTGCCCAGCCACGGGGGCACACACTGACAGCAGAGCACTCCAACAAAGATTGCTGAGAACTGAGCATGCCCCAAGCTAGAGAGCTAGCCCTAGGTTGCCAACTAGGCTGTGCATATTATAGTATGCATCATAGTAATACCTGACATTGAGTGTTGAGTGTATTGAGAAACAAGGTGCTTGATGCTGTGGCTGCCTGGAGTCCACATGCTAGATCCCACCAGCCGACACTTCAAGTGGTTGGCAACCACCAACAAACTGCAAAGCTTGGATGACGGTCATTTACAACTTGTGTGCAAGATTCAATATATTGCATCTGCCGATCATTTACAACAGATTCCGGGCACTTTAAGCGTCGCTGACTACTGGCAACAATCTTACCTGAACTTCTACTTCTACTGCATCCAAGATTCCATACACCATCTTGACC
>NSMO01001049.1:0-13611 GCA_002588565.1 Coelastrella sp. UTEX B 3026
GCATGTCAAAAGACTGCTACCCTGGTTGCTTAGATGTGACAATCTCAGGGGTGGTCAATCAGGTGACTATGCAGTGTAGTAGTTTCACTGTGTAGAGCATCGACGAGTTCGATTGTATATTCAGAAGGTTGTTAGTGGGGCCAGCTGTGCTCAGTATGCTTGCACTTCGCTACTAGCTAGTAGCTGCATCCACCTGCATGGCCTCTAAGCTCTGATCAGCAACAGCTAGATGCAACTGTTTAAGTTGATGTATCGCCAAGGCATGCTTTGGAAATGCAGCATACTTACTGCTTGGCCCACCTGCTGCTGCAACAGGGTGAGGAGTACGCAAACACAGCACTACGGGAGCTGCAAGAGGAGCTCGGCATCCCAACCGCCCATTCCACCGGCAGCCTGCAGCAGCTATTTATCTTTCCCTACAAGGACAATGTATGCCATGTGTGGGGTTGTGCGTTCAAACTAGTTTGGGATGGACCAGTGTCATTTCAAGACGCTGAAGTGGAGTGGGGAAGGTTTATGAATGTTGCTGACTTGCAGCGGCAGCTAGAGAAGGATCCAGAGCGATTCACGCCCGTCGGGAGACATATACTGGGGCTATACTTACAGCAGCAGCAGCAGCCACAACAACAATAGCAGTAGACATGACAGTGGCCTTGTGCTGACGCTGATGGTGCAGTCTCCTGTTAGAAGTGGGCTTGCTTACTCAGTTGGCTATCAAGCCTTTGAAGGAGGAAGACGAAGGGTAGGTCAGCCCGCTGGGGCTTAGTACCGGTTGATACTCTTCATAGGTCCATGGGTCACACTGTTGGTTCTATTCCGGTGGCTATTTAAGAATGCCGATCAGCGGTGCTCACCACTGTCATCACAGCCTTCTTTACATCCATCCGATTGATTGTTGGGGTGCACACGGGATGTGCTCAATGCTCCGCTTGTTGGGGTGCACACGGGATGTGCTTAACGCTCCGCTGCACGACACCTGAGCGCATCTGCCAGAATGACCGTCCTGTGAACATTTGTTGCTTATGTTGCGGCATAGGAATCTGGTGATTTACTAGCAGGTTTCACCACAGTCGAGACGATGCCCATGAAATCCCTCTCTGTAGTCATCGCACGGCGGCCTCGCGAGGTCGTGCAGGTCGCATCGCGTCGGTGATTCCATCTCGACTCGAACAGTGCGGCTCAAGCACTCTGTTACAATCTGACACATCAAGCTATCCGGATCCGGAGCTGGATCCAGCAGCTGCAGTCGCCACTCGCGCTAGCGCTACAATGCTGTAGCGCTACAATGCTGATGGTGACAACTTGACACTGACAAGAGCTGTGGCAGATTCGCCGACCGACAGCGCGCCTGCGTCCGGCGGGCCCGATCACCGGCCGAAGACTGCGCTGTTTGAAACGGTTTTCAAACCCTTAGGTGGACGAGCCTTGCGGGTAAGCCCTGAAGGAAAGGCCGGCATCCTTCACTTGCACCGTGTAGTCGTCCGAGTCCATGCAACAACAAAGTGCTAAGCAGGATCTGGAGTAAAACAGCGTACACAATCGTGCCAACAAATGCAGGCCACAGCGGTCATCTTCTGGAGCGATATAGCTGCAGACCCATCAGTCATGTTAACACTGTCAATGTTGTCAGCATCGTGGAAGACAGCCGGCTCCACATAGACACACAGCACAAAAGTGCCACGTCGACTGCGTAGGGACCTACGGCAGCGCAGGTAATCTACACCGGTCCTACGGCCCTCCGACGGGGTCGTGGAGGCCCTAGGTCATACGCGTAGAACTACGGGCCCAAAATTTAGAGACTTGACACATATGCCGTGACTGCTATGCACATGTTCAAGATGCACACAGCATCCAGTCTCGCAATGCCTTACAGGCAATGCATCCATGACGCAGTGCTTAGGGGCTAACTTCCAACCCTTTGAACCGTCACCATGGTTCAACGTTGTTAACATATTTATATCACCGTGGCCCAGGCGTGACTGCGCTGGTGCTATCCTCGTCACTTTCCAAGTAACACAAGCGCAGACTAGCATAGCAACGTCATTACTACCATACTCGACGCCGGGTGTACTATGCCTAGTCATTGCATCACCAGCCTAGTACAGCAGCGGCTGTTACTAGGCATAGAACGGGCCGTTACTACAAACCTCACTGTTTTACCATAGCAACGCATGCTTTACTAATGCCTAGATTAGGCATTACCTGGGGCCAGGAACACTGTACTGACCTAGGCGTTACTAGCCTAGTACAACTGAAAATATACAATGTTATAGTAAAAGCTGGAAGCCGTCAGTTGTACTAGGCGTTACTAGCCTAGTACAACTGAAAATATATATTGTCATAGTAAAAGCTGGAAGCCGTCTGTAGGGGATCAGCATGACTGAAGTTCAAGTTACTGTATTAAGAGGTTTTGACCATACGGAGAGTTTACAAGCCGACATAATTGCTTACTAAGCATTTCACTAGTAGTACTAGCTCGCTGCCACCTTCCTGACCACGGCAAACATGACTGCCACATCAGCCTACCAACAGCTCTGAACAAAGTGGGCCAACAATAGGCTAGCAAGAAACAACCTGTGCGTACACAGATATCACCATCTGATACGAACCAAACCAAGCATCAGCCATCGGCCAAGCAATGAAACGGTAACAGAGCTACAGCCCACTTGCACACACGCTGATGATTATCATGACCAGTGCAAATGCAAGCTGCACCCCCACTCTTATTCCTGCATTTTTCGTGGTGTTTCCGCTAGGTCTAGGTATTACGAGGACAGGTTTAGGCTTTTTTCTGGCTTGTGCATCCCTGGTCAAAGCTGAGGCAGCCCCTGTCCCTGTGGCTGTGCCATTGCTAGCACTGGTCACAAGGCTTGAGTTTGTGCTGGCCTGGCTGCCAACTGACCCTGTGTCAACCTCATTCAAGACCTTATACACCAGAACACACTTGAAATCCAAGGTCATTTGGCAGGTTTGATTTGTACTTGTCGCTGTGCAATCTGCATAGGCTTCCAAGTCAGCCAAGACACCTATCTCATCCCCGACGAGGGCAGTGTCGCCATCTGCCGTCGTGGTGGGAATCAGGAACCATTCCATGTAACCCAAGTACTTGCCGGAGACCGGACATGCTGTTGACTGAGGGGCGCCATAGCCTGTGACCGCTGCGTACTTGTACTGCCCTCCATCAGAGCATGCCCGCGCTCTGGTGCCATTGTATGAATAGCGTTGGCGATAGAAGCAGGGCGCCAGGTCATCACCGACCAGGTCACTGAGGCAGCCTGTTGGGCTGACGGAGAGGAGGATTGAGTCCAGAGTAAATGAATCCTCGCCCACTGCAACACAAGGCATGCCATGTGGGATGCTAGACTCAGTGAGGTGCAGGTAACAGCATATGACCGGGTTTATAAGTAGCAAGCATGGAGGATGGACCTACTATGTATTATCCGCACCTAAAGGGCAGCTCAGCGGGTAGCCCTCTGTAGGTGACTGCCCAGTGCACAAGTGCAAAGACAGCAAAACCACACACACTGTCACCGCTGTCCTCTGCGCAGGGAATGTGGCCTTCATGTTGCCGACGTGCTGCCTCGGATGGACTGCCACCGCAGCAGATGTGTCAAGCTTCTTCGTTGGTTCACCTGCAGTCATGCCAAAATGTAATGTCAACGTTGAAGCGCACCATGCACACCATCACTTCGAGGACGGAAGCGTGGGGGACTCGTTGCAGCCCGGTGAAGCCCCGGCCGGTGCTGCTGCAGTCTTTGATTTGAATTTGAGTGGCTCGACGCGGGTCCAAACATGGATCCTGACCTGTATCAAGCAAGCGCGTGGAGCTGCACGCTGCTGCGGTCGTGTAAGAAGGCAGCCGAGCTCGAGACCTGCGACTGCAGTTCCTGTCAATTGGCGCGAATATGGGTGTTACCAGGGATCGGGTTTACCTCAAAAAGCACCAGCGTGGTCAGCCAAACGAACCCGAGCGGTGGAGTGCTAAATTCCCAGTTTTCGAGCCCCAAAGAAGGCTGCTGGTAGAGTGCTCATAACGTTGGCGCCTCGGAACGAACCAAACAACCTCCGTTGCTCTTTGACGCAGTCGTCTCTGCTTGGAGGGTCTTCATATAGTCTTGGAACCATTAATACTAGCTTCCGTCATGGTGGCACGGCTTGATGGCATATACGCCCAAGTGGCGCTGGGCGCTCGAAGTTCACAGGACTTTGCGAAGCTCCGTACACTGGCAGGCGACGACATGAACTGTGCATTCACAACGTCCTGTGTGTGTACACGCATGTTATCCTTTGGAGGTTATAACTCTGTATATCGTATACGCACACCCAGACTGTAGCTGAGGGACCAGCATCCTCGCTCGGCGCCGGCAGGGGTCTCCTTGTGAGGTCTCCAGCCTCAGATCATCTGCAGAACGATCATAGCCTACTGCGTGTCACCTGATATTATTAAGATGCAGTGACGGGGCTGATCCAGTGTGCTGGCCGCATACGACTCAGCAGTGATCTAGGCATGGCAGGTGTATGTGACGTCACTGTGGAATCTGGCCATTCTACAGAGTGTTTGTCGCAATACAGCCACATGACTACTGTGCAAACGCACATGAGTTATGCAGAACGTTTACACCCAATCTTTAACACCTGCGCTGTTGACTGCTTGGCCAGCTGTACTGGTACTCCTGGGTACTGCTAGGTCTGGCAGCAGCAAACGGGCCGTCAGCATGGTCGCTGATATGGCCATGACATTTGAATGGCTCTAGCCCAAGCGGCTTCACCAAACGTTATGTTCGTGGGACAATGTGAAGGAAACAACCAGTCCAAGCAGCCCAAGCAGCCGTTACCATAAAGTTTAGCGCATGCAAAATAGGCTTCATGCCATGCAAGGGGCCGCACCCAACCCATGTTTCTACTCCTGCTTCTAGGGTGCTCTGAGACCTAGCCCAGAAATTATACAGTGCTTAGCCGGGCTAACTTCCAGGGCCCCTGAACCGTCAGCAGGGTTCAATAGGATACTGATCAACACGATTGAAGTTCACCTTACTGGCTTTGAGTTTCTGACCAGCACAGCATTGTTTTCCAGCAGACACAAGCTTAATAACTCTCTGCTACCTTTCTGACCACGGTCAACATGACTGCAACCTCAGCCTTTCAACAGCTCTGAGCAAAGTGGGCCTAGGCTTGGCCGGCAATCACAGTTATGACCGTCTGATACAGACCAAACCAAGTATCAGACATTGGGCAAGCAGTGACCGTAACAGAGCTACAAACCACTTGCACACATGCTGACAATCATTATGAGCAGTGAAAATGCAAGCGTCACTTTTACTCTTATTCCTGCATTGCTTGTGGTGGGATATGGATAAGGTCTAGGTCTTACCACGCTAGGTCTGGTGGGCCGCCCACTAGATGTTTTGCTGGCTTGTGCATCCCTGGTAAACGCTGAGGAGGGCCCTGTCCCTGCGGCTGTGCCATTGCTAGCACTGGCCACAAGGCTTGAGTTTGTGCTGGCCTGGCTGCCAACTGCACCTGTGTTACCATCATCTAAGACCTTGTATACTAAAACACACTTAGAATCCAAGGTCATTTGGCAGGTTTGATTCATACTTGTCGCTGTACAGTCTTCAAGGGCTTCCAAGTCAGCCAAGACACCTATCTCGTCCGCCACAAGGGCAGTGTCACCATCTGCCGTCGTGGTGGGAATCAGGAACCATTCCATGTAACCCAAGTACTTGCCGGAGACCGGACACGCTGTTGATTGAGGGGCACCATAGCCCGTGACCACTGCGTACATGTACTGCCCTCCATCAGAGCATGCTCGCGCTCTGGTGCCATTATAGGAATAGCGTTGTCGATAGAAGCAGGGCGCCAGGTCAGCACCGACCAGCTCACTGAGGCAGCCTGGTGGGCTGACGGAGAGGAGGACTGAGTCCACAGTGAATGAATCTTCTCCCACTGCAGCACAAGGCATGCCATTGTGGGATGCTAGGCTCAGTAAGGTGCAGGTAACAGCATAATGCCAGGTGTGTTTAGTAGAAGCCAGACTGGCCGCAGTGCATTGCGCATGCTGACATGAGATGAGTAATGGTAACTTGCTCTTGTACACACATTTGACTCATATGAGCACATGCAGCTGCTTTGTACAAGCATGTGTGTAGTGCTACGTACATTGGAGCGCCTTGGAGATGTTCGTGTGTCATAATCGACAGGCATGCAGACTACGTTCGAGGGAGCAATGCAAGTGCAGATCATGGTGCTGACATGACAGGGCGGTGTGAGGAGCAAGCATGGAAGATGATTCTACTACGTAGTGCCCTCACCTAAAGGGCAGCTCAACGGGTCGCCCTCTGTAGGTGACTGCCCAGTGCACAGGTGCAACGACAGCACAAACATACACACTGTGGCTGCTGTCCTCTGCGCGGACAATGTGGCCTTCATCTTGCCGATGTGCTGCCTCGGATGGACTGCCACCGCAGCAGATGTGTCCAGCTTGTGGTCGTTGATTCACCTACAGTCACGCCAACATGTCATGTCAACGTTGTAATGCCACATACACACCATCAGTTCGAGGACGCAAGCGTCGGGGAACTGGTTGCAACCCGGTGAAGCCCTCGCGGGCTGCTGCAGTCTTTGAATGATTCGACGCGGGTCGAAACATGGAATCTGACCTGTATTGAGCACGCGCATGGAGCTCCCAGCTACTGCTGTCGTGTCTGAAAGGCAGCCGAGATCTGTGACTGCGATTCCTGTCAACTGACAGCAAGCGCGCAATATGGGTGTTACCAGGGATTGAGTTCACCTCAGAAAGCACCAGCCTGGTCAGCCGTCTGAACCCGTGCGGTAGAGTGCTATTAATCCAGTTTTCCAGCCCCAAAGAAGACTTCTAGTAGAGTACCCATAACGTTAACGTTGGCGCCAACGTTGGCGCCTCGGACGAACTCAACAACCCCCATTTCTGTTTGACGCAGTCGTCTCTGCCTGGAGGGTTTTCAATAATTTTGGAATCTTTGTGGTAATCTCCGTCATGGTGGCACGGCTGACTTGCATATGGCCCGGTGGCCCTGTGCGCTCGAATTCGAACTTCGCAGGACCTTCAAAGCTCCGTACACTGGCCGGCGACGACATGACCTGTGCAGCCGGAGCTTCCTGTATGTGTACACATATTTTGTTTTGAGTTGTTTGGAGACCGTGACAATCTGTACATCGTACACCCAGGGTGTAGCTGAGGGAGCAACACTCTCGCACTAGAGGGGGCTCCTCGAGGAGCTAGCTCGGGAGGTCCTCCGGCCTCGGATCGTCTGCATTATGTTCATAGCCTACTGCATGTCACCCGATACTAGAATGCAGTGACGGGGCTGGTTTTGTGTGCTGGCAGCATACGAATCAGCTGTGATCTAGGCATGGCAGGTCGTTTTGAAACCTGGTCATTCTACTCAATGTTTGTTGCAACACATCCACAACTCGTCCACTATTGGACCACTGTGCTGATAAACTATGCAGAAAGTGTACACTCAAACTCTGATACCTGCGCCATTGACTGCTTGACCAGCTGTACTTCTGCTATAGCTATAGTATTATTCCCGCTAGGTCTGGCAGCAGCCAACATGGCATCAGCATGGTCGCTGACTGCAAAACTTCCAGATTTGGCACTTGTTCAGCAATTGGCTTCACTGGACGTTCTGTCAATGGGGCAATGTGAAGGAACCAACCTCCAGCCCGAGCAGCTGTTACCACAAAGTTTAGCGCATGCAACACAGTATGCCAAGCAGATTGCTGCATGCTACCAGCAAGGGGCCACACCCAACACATGTTTCTACTCCTGCTTCTAGCTGCTCTGAGCCCTAGCCCTAGCCCTAGCCCAGAAATGACGCAGTGCTTAGCCGGGCTAACTGCCAGCCTCTCAAACATCACCATGGATCAACAGGATACTGATCAACACAACTGAAGTATAAGTTACTGTCTTTTGAGTTTCTGACCAGCACAGATTTTCCCCCCAGCAGACACAGTATGCTTACTAGCTCACTGCTACCTTTCAGGCCACGGTTGAAACATGACTGCGAATCAGCCTTTCAACAGCTGTAAGCAAAGAGGCCCGACGCTGGGCTAGCAAGAAACAAATTGTGCACACACTTACCACGTGATATGAACCCAAACCCAGCATCAGCCATCGGCCAAGCAACAACAGTACTACTGTTGAACAGAGCTACAGCCCACTTGCACACATGCTGATGACCATCATGGCCAGTGAAAATGCAAGCGGCACCCCGACTCTTATTCCTGCATTGTTCGTGGTGTTCCTGATAGGTCTAGGTGCTGTGTCGATAACTAATGTGGGTCCTGTCCTTGTGGGCTCTGCTCTTGGCTTGTGTTTCCCCGGCTTAGCTTGTGCATCCGTGGTCTTAGCTGAGGAAGCCCCTGTCCCTGTGTCACCCTCATCTAACACCTGATACACTAAAACACACTTGTAATCCAAGGTCATTAGACATGTTTGATTCATACTTGTTGCCGTACAATCTGCAAACGCTTCCAAGTCAGCCAAGACACCTATCTCGTCCCCAACAAAGGCAGTGCCGCCATTGGCCGCTGCGGTGGGAATCAGGAACCATTCCATGTGACCCAAAGACTTGCCGGAGGCTGGACATGCTGTTGACTGAGGGGCGCCATAGCCTGTGACAGCTGCGTACATGTACTGCCCTCCATCAGAGCATGCGCGCCCTCTGGTGCCATTGTAGGAAAAGCGCTGGCGATAGAAGCAGGGCGCCAGGCCAGCACCGACCAGCTCACTGAGGCAGCCCGGTGGACTGACGGAGAGGAGGATTGAGTCCAGAGTAAATGAATCTTCGCCCACTGCAACACAAATCAGGCCAGTGCAATGCTCAACCCAGTGAGGTGCAAGTAACATCATGTTACCAGGTGCGTTTAGTACAATCCAGACTGGTCACATTGCATTGGGCATGCATATGCTGGCATGAATTGAGTGATGGTGACATGTTCAAGTTCACCTATCATTCCGGGAATGTTGTGAGTGCGCTCATCTGCTATGTACAAGCATGAGTGCAGTGCAGTGCAAGCGAAAAGACAATAAATGAATAAGCAGATACTGACTAACCTTGCCACTCTGTCCCGTTGTGTTCTGGTCTGCTGCAATGAGTGACCGGATTGCAGATGTGTTTGAAAATAGACTATATGCGTGGGATCAATGCAACTGCAGATCTGGTGTTGACAGGGCATGTGATGAACAAGCATGGAAGATGGACCTACTATGTATTGTCCGCACCTAGAGGGCAGCTCAACGGGTCGGCCTTTGTGATTGACTGCCCAGTGCACAGGTGCAACGACAGCACAAACATACACACTGTCGCTGCTGTCCTCTGCGCGGAGATTGTGACCTTCATCTTGTCGACGTGCTGCCTCGGACATCTGCCACCGCAGCAGATGTGTCCAGCTTGTGGTCGTTGATTCACCTGCAGTCATGCCAACACGGCATGTCAACGTTGACTTGCACCACATACACACCATCACCTCAAGAACGCAAGCGTGGGCAATGTGTTGCAGCCCGGTCAAGCTCCAGGTGCTGTGCCAGTCTCTGAGTGGCTCGACGCGGGTGCACAACATTGATCCTGACCTATACCGGAGCAAGCGCGTGGAGCTCCGGCTACTGCTTTCGTGTCTGAAACGCAGCCGAGATCTGCGGTTGAAACTGGATAGAAAGCGCGCAACACATAGGGGTCTTACCAGGAGTTGAGTTCACCTTAACAAGTACCAGCCTGTCAGCCAACTGAACTCGTACGGCCGCGGTAGAGTGCTATTTATCCAGTTTTTGACTGCCACAGAAGGCTGCAGCTGCTGGTCGGGCGCCCATAACGTTAGCGCCTCAGAACGGACCGAACAACCCCCATTGCTGTTTGACGCAGTCGTCGCTGCCCGGAAGGTCTTCGTATAGTCTTGGAACCTTTAAAGCTAGCTTCCGTCATGGTGGCACGGCTTAGTTGCATATACCCAAGTGGCGCTGGCCGCTCCAACTTCACGGGATCTTCAAGGTTCCGTACACTGGCAGGCGACGACCATTATTGTGCAGCCACAACTTCCTGTATGTGTACACATATGCTATCTTTTGGAGGTGACAGCTTTGTAAATCATATACCCAGAGTGTACTACCTCAGGCTGAGGGAGCAGCACCCTCTCCCGGCAGGGGTCTCTCCGTGTGGTCCGCCTACGTTTCAAAGCCAACGTAGTTCTGGGCTGGCGTCATCAGGAGGCGGCCCGGTCATTTGACAGATTCAATCCCTATCGTAACTCTCCCGTTACGTGTGAGGTCTCCGGCCTCGGATCATCTGCAAAACTATCGTAGCCTACTGCGTGTCCCCCGATACTACTAGGATGCATCAACCGCGCTGGTGTGCTGGCAGCATGCGAATCAGCTGTGGCCAAGGCATGGCACGTCGACGTGACGTCACTGTGGATTTCCGGTAACTGGCCATTCTACTGAATGTTTGTTGCAACACAGCCACAACGACCACTATGCGAACGCACATAAATCATGCAGAGAATGTACACTAAAATTTGAGCCCTGCGCTGTTGACTGCTTGGCCAGCTGTACCACTACTCCGAGTAGTGCTAGGTCTGGCAGCAGCAAACGTGCCGTCAGCATGGTCGCTGATTTGGCCATGACATTTGAATGCCACTAGCCCAAGGGACTTCACTAAACAATATGTCCGTGGGGCAACGTGAAGGAACCAACCCCCAGCCAGAGCAGCTGTTACCATGCAGTTAGCGCATGCAAAATAGGCTTCATGCCATGCAGAATGCTGCATGCTACATGCAAGGGGCCGCACCCAACACATGTTTCTACTGCTTCTAGGGTGCTCTGAGACCTAGCCCAGAAATGATGCAGTGCTTAGCCGGGCTAACTTCCAGACCCTGAACCCGTCACCATGGTTCAACAAGATGCTGATCAGCACGAATGAAGTTCAACTTACTGACTTTGAGTTTCTGACAAGCACAGCATTGTTATTCAGCAGACACAATGCTTAACAGCTCGCTGCTACCTTTCAGACCACGGTCAAGCATGACTGCAAAATCAGCATTTCAACAGCTCTGAGCAAATTGGGCCAACACCGGGCTAGCAAGAAACAGATTGTGCGTACACAGCTAAAACCCTCTGATACAAACCAAAGCAAGAATCAGCTGTTGGCCATGCAATGAAGGTAACAGAGCTACAACCCATTTGCACACATGCTGATGATCATCAAGAACAGTGCAAGTGGCACTACGGCTCTTGTTCCTGCACTTGCCGTGGCGTTCTTAGGCTCGGCCTCAACAAATTTAGGTTTGGGTATTGGCATAGGTTTTGGCCTAGGCCTCCTTTTCTTGGCTTGTGCATCCGTGGCCAGAGCTGAGGAGGCCCCTGTGCCTGTGGCTACAGGTGTGCCAGTGCTGGCACTGGCCACAAGGCTTGAGTTTGTGCTGGCCTGGCTGCCCATTGCACCTGTGTTACCCTCGTCTAACACCTGATATACTAAAACACACTTGTAATCCAAGGTCATTTGGCAGGTTTGATTCATACTTGTCGTTGTACAATCTGCAAGGGCTTCCAAGTCAGCCAAGACACCTATCTCGTCCCCGACGAGGGCAGTGTCACCATCTGCCGCTGTGGTGGGAATCAGGAACCATTCCATGTAACCCAAGTACTTGCCGGAGGCCGGACATCCTGTTGACTGAGGGGCACTATAGCCTGTGACCGCTGCGTACTTGTACTCCCCTCCATCAGAGCATGCGC
Organism: Coelastrella sp. UTEX B 3026; assembly: GCA_002588565.1. Lineage (NCBI taxonomy): Eukaryota > Viridiplantae > Chlorophyta > Chlorophyceae > Sphaeropleales > Scenedesmaceae > Coelastrella > Coelastrella sp. UTEX B 3026. Next base: position 11,771 of record NSMO01001049.1, read on the forward strand.
GCGCTCTGGTGCCATTGTAGGAATAGCGTTGGCGATAGAAGCAGGGCGCCAGGTCAGCACCGGCCAGCTGACTGAGGCAGCCTGGTGGGCTGACGGAGAGGAGGACTGAGTCCAGAGTAAATGAATCTTCTCCCACTGCAACACAAGGCATGTTATTGTGTGATGCTAAACTGAGTAAGGTGGAAGTAAGCACATTACGGGGTGTATCAAGTGGTACACAGGCTGGCCGCACTGCAGTGCATGCTGGCATGCATTTGATGATGGTAACTTGTTCTTGTACATTCGTTGGAAAGCTGTGAGTGCGCGCAGCTGCAATCTACAAGCATATGTGTATTGCATTGTTCATTGAAAAGAGAACAGAAAAGAATGTAAGAAGAACCTGTTTACACTTGCCACTCTGTTCTGTTCTGTTCTGTTCTGTTCTGGTACAACAAGTGAGCGGATTGCATGTGTGTTTGATAGTTAACCAGGCATGCAGACTACGTGCGTGGGGTCCATGCAACCGCGGATCATGGTGCTGACAGGGCAATGTGAGGAGCAAGCATGAAAGATGAACCTACTACTAGTAGTATTGCCCTTATAGTATGTATTGCCCTTACCTAAAGGGCAGCTCAACGGGTCGCCCTCTGTAAGTGGCTGCCCATTGCACACGTGCAACGACAGCACAACCACACACACTGTCGCCACTATCGTCTGCGCGGATAATGTGGCCTTCATCTTGCGGACGTGCTGCCTCGGAAGGTCTGCCACCGCAGCAGACGTGTCCGGCTTCTGGTCGTTGATTCACCTGCAGTCATGCCAACGCGTCATGTCAACGTACACACCATACACACCAACGTGCACCACATACACACCAACACCTCGAGAACGCAAGCGTGGGGAATGTGTGGCAGCCCTGTGAAGCCCCCGGGTGCTGCGCCAGTCTCTGACTGGCTCGACGCGGTGCAACCATGGACCCTGACCTGTATTTCAGCAAGCGCGTGGAGCTCCACACTTCTGCTTTCGTGTCTGAAAGGCAGCCGAAATCTGCGACTCCAATAATTGTCAATTGACAGTAAGCCTGTAACAAAGCGCACAATACGGGTGTTACCAGAGATTGAGTTCACCTCTAAAAGTACCAACCTGGTCAGCCAACTGCACCTGTACGGTAGATAGCTATATATCCAGTTTTGTACTCCCAAAGAAGGCTGCTGGTAGGGTGCCCATAACGGTAACGGCCAACGCCAACGTTGGCGCCTGCGCCTGTGCAGGCGACGAAGCAACCAACCTCCGTTGCTGTTTGTCGCAGTCGTCGCTGCCTGAAGTGTCTTTAAATAGTCTTGGAACCTTTGGAGTTAGTTTCCGTCATGGTGGCACGGCTTAGTTGCATCTGCCCAAGTGGCGCTGGGCGCTCAAACTTCACAGGACTTGTAAAGCTCCGTACACTAGTGGTACTGGCAGGCGTCGTGTGTTAGCAAGGTAACATTGAAGTCTCTCAACCTGGGACGACCACCAGTCTATATTTATTTTTCCAACAAAATCGATTTAGGCTGGATTTGAGTCATGGTGTGGCCAAGATCAGTGAGGGCTCTCCACTGCGTTATCTAAATGCATAGCGCCACACAGCTTTGGCGTACCAAAGGTGCGTGGCAGGTGTACGAGGACCTAAGACAACCTCCAAGTCAGCGTGTGACATAGTCCACTCATTGAAGGCGCATGCATACCAGCCATACTACAACGCCTCTCATTAAGAGGCACAGCATACCCGCCATATATGGTATATACCACAACGCCTCTCATTGAGAGGCAACATACCCCTGCACACCAGCATGCCTCTCATTGAGAGGCACAGCACACCTGCC
>NSMO01001054.1:2395-13586 GCA_002588565.1 Coelastrella sp. UTEX B 3026
CGGGCTTCCACGCACCGGTCGGCCAGCTTGCTGGACCCATAATATTCACCGTAGCAAGCAACACATGTCAATATCCTTTCATGCGCTTGTGCATATGTCGCTCAGTTGCCTGCCCGAGAGTCGGTCGGATGTCACCACTGACTCATCCTAGTAACCGGACCTCAACCGGCCCAGTCCGACACTGTCATTTCTGGCGTTCGCATCGGGCAGGTATGTAAGCGGAGATGTCGCTCGCCCCCAGTCATCAGGCTTGTGCTCTTGCTTTAGTGTGCATGTGCATAACCTCGTGATCCCTGCTGGGATAGAACTGACAGCACGCGCATCATTGGGCTGCTTACCACACTCCTTCGGTTGTGACGTCGGCGTCCCGTTCCGTTCGCTTTGTAGGATTTGTGATACTTTGGGAAACTGCGCAAGCCACCGTTTCCATTCGTCCTGTACTTGTCCAGACTGCCGAAGTCGCAAACATGCTGCGCACAAGCAACCTCCTGCTTCTCGCAGCTGGTCTGGCCATACAATATGCCTCAGTTGCCTTTGCGGGCGACTTTGATGGCTGGAGCCAGGGCCGTGCAAGCTTCTACGGTGAGTAAGATTTGAATTATTAAAACATGCACCCCGCGACGCTCGCTTGCTTGCAGCATGACATTGTACATCAGTTGGCCAGATCATTCGAGCCCTCGTCTGTCATTCAAAGGACCTCGCTGTCCAGCACAGTGGCCCAGCTGGTCGCAGTTCGTCATGAGACGTGCAGAGAATCGCACAATAAAGTCCTTACGGCACACATGCAGTGAACTGGAAATCTCAGTACTGTGCTATGCGAACATGCTCAGCTGCATGCTGCTTGTGCTGCAGGTGATGATGGTGGTGCAACCATCGATCAGGGCTCCTGCATGTTTGGCACGCTGGATCCAAACAAGGGCACAGGACGTGATATCGCGGCTCTCAGTGACAAAGCTTACGACTATGCAGGTCAGCATGCACACAGCGCAAGCTTACTCTCAAGCAGCAATCGTGCAGTCAACCCCAAGCTTACTCTCAAGCAGCAATCGTGCAGTCAACCCCAACAGCAGCTGTCAAGCACATGTGTACACCACGAGCTGGCATGCACAACGCTCTCTGCTTAGACAAGCTGGCAGCCATCTGTAACGTTTATCGGTCTTCGTTGGTCTCTATAAACACTGCGAGCTTTCATACATGCGCAGCTGCAAGCTTTCATGCTTTCACCACCAGCAGCTCAAGCAAACCTGCTGCTTCAAATGCTGCCTGCCATCCCAGTGTCCCTGCATCCTACTGTCCCATGTTCTGCAGGCAGTTGTGGTCGATGCTATGAGGTGGCATGCCGTCCTGCCTCAGTCACTGATGGTTATGGCAACACCCTTGACCGCACAGGCAGCTGCCAGGGCCAGCAGAGCGTCATTGTCATGATCACAGACACATGCCCCTGCTACTACCCCTCAAACGCATACAGCAACACAAGATGGTGAGCACACGGGTCACTGGGCATGTCTCCTGCATGACGATCTCCTTCACTGTGATGACTGCATAGGTCGCTGCATCATGCAGCCTGCAGACTTGCTGGCCTGAGCTGCAGGCATCTGCACGTGTGCGACTTGTGATTGCCAGCTGACAATAAGATACATATCATAATTGTCTGCCAGACCACATGTTACAGCTTTGCCATGGGCCTGCTGTGACCATCTTCTATTCTAGAGCAGCCGAATGCTCTTCGTCTAGTTACCAACGTGTATGGTTCTGCCCTGTCCTTCAGGTGCTGCGGTGACCAGTACCACATGGACTTATCCACACAAGCTTTTGCCAAGATTGCCAACACTGGTGATGGCGCTATCGGCATCTACTACAGAGTGGTGGACTGCCCAGGAACAGGCTCATCAAGCAGCAGCTCCTCAAGCAGCAGCAGCAGTGGGTCTTCAGATGGCAGCAGTGGCAGCAGCTCCAGCTGGTCTCAGTCATCCAGTAGCAGTGATGGCAGCAGCAGGAGCAGCAGTGGGTCATCATCCTCATCTGGTAGTGGCAGCTCATGGTCATATTCATCATCCAGCTCAAACTCAGATGGAAGTTCCAGCAGCAGCAGCAGCAGCAGCAGTTCGTCAGGTGATGGCAGCTGGCACAGTGAAATGTTGGACTCTATCAAGCAGTATGCTGATTCCAGCTGGCCAAACAGGAGTGGACACAGGAAGACACTAACACTCAGTGCCTAGGTTCCAGTGCCACGCTACTGACAAATCTGTGTGTCACAGCTAGTATCAGTTTCCTTGCACAGCTTGGATGTTTTTTCACCAAAGCACTGGATTCTGTGATTGTGCACTCAGTACTGGCAGTGATTGTGTGTGATAGAGCGAACGTATGCGCCGCAAGGCGTCTAGAATGATCTCGTGTCAGTGATTTGCACTCGTCTGGTAGCCTTGCGCTGATAAGCTCTGTTTGGAAACCCAATACTGCAGAGGATCTTGCGGGTGATTTGCACCATCATAACCTAGGCAGCATTTAGCAGTCAGGCTGGCAAGTGATTGTGTCAGGATTGTAGCATCGGCATGCATCCGGGGCATTGCTTGTATTTTGGGTTGGTGCAATTGGGGAGGTTGGCCAGGAAGGAAACAGTGAGGGGTGTTGTAGAGGGAGTTGGCTTCCTCAGTACTGTGTGGTCTTTACATAAATAATCATATGAGACTAGGATCGGGTAGGATGGGATAGGGTTCCAAACCAGATAGGATGGGTTAGGGTTTCAAACCAGATTGGATGGCATCATGTTGCACTACGCATCGGGGTTTTTTTCTAGTAGTTTTTAACATGCATCTATGTGGGTCTCTAGCTTAGAGCTTGGTTGGGCAATGATTGGCATTGCATGTTGTATATGTGGGGTATGGTTTCATAAGTTCTAGCTAATTGCTTGTAGGCTTTCCGCACCCAGGATTTGTATATACAGGTTTGTTTGCAGGGAGAGTTATGCTGGTGGTGTACAGGTTGTTGAGCCACGTGGGAGGACAACCAAACATAGTTAGCTGTGCTTGTTTGTTGTTCATGATTTGCATGTATAGGTCTTGCCTGTTGATACTGTGCAGACTGTATTGCGCTCTTTGGTCTGTATATGTAAATACGGTAGTGAGCCAGTGTGACACTCCTTGGTGCCCAGATTGGTAGTTAAGATCAGTGGGTCGGCAGATATGTGAGACTGCTGCAAGTATGCCATGTCGGACACTGCTGTGAGCACATCTATGCAGTTTCCTTGTGATGTATCGTACTTCACAGTGACTTCTTACATGTTTGCTCCGTGCTGTATGGTTGTACGCCCTCATTGTGGGTGCGTCCTATGCAGTTTGCTATCAGATGCAGATGTGCTCTGATTTGTTTTCACCCAGAGTTCAGCAACGTTACCCTCACGCTTTTGTCTTGTAACATCAGTGTTTTGCCAAGGTCTGCCAGCTGACACAGGTTTGAATTGGCTCACTGATTTTACAAGACACAAGCTGACCCAAGGCTTGGGTCAGCCGCTGGCCGTTAGCCGCTGACGCAAGTTGCAGCAATGCTGACTTGTCAACTGGCCAGTGATTGTTCCCGCAACGAGTCGTACACTGGTTTTGTGCTTGGCAACTTAGCAATGTAAACGAGACAGTTGACTTGCAAAGCTGCATGAGGACTGACAGCAGCAAACGCTAGCGGCTTCACTGGGTGTCAGCAGCGTTGTTTCCACACCACAGCGTTCACGCATTGAGTACAAACAAGCAGCATGCTTAGTTAGCTGGATGCCAATGGTGGACCTGCTACTCACTTCCAACCAGCGAAGATATCTTAAACGCCCCAGCACCTGATTTCCAGCTGTGCTCAAACCAAGGTTGAAGTCATGAGGTGACTATTGCTGCTGCCCTAGTAAGAACCAACTAGCAGGGTACTACTTGTCCTAGCAGGGTCTATTGTCACCTCAAGATATTGCACCCGATGTGGACCCATACAACGACAGCCCTAAGGTCATAGGATGGATAGTCATTGAACTGATAGCGTCGAATCTTGTCACACGTAATTGCTGGCCAGGACTGTGGTATACAACCATGGCACGTCGTACTACTGAAGACATACATACATGTTCACAAAGGCACATACTTCAAGACACAAGCCTTGGGAACACTGAGCACACACACATTCACTCGGCCGATCAATGCGACAGCGGCACCCAGCACTGGCTGCAGTTGACCGCACTATTGAGTGCATACATCCAACACTAGCACGCAATGTCAGTTAGCATTAGAGCCGTCTACTGAAATCTGGTACTTAAAATATTAGACTTGCTTTTGCGGCAGACTGTCCATGCGGTGCCTAGCACTGGCTGCAGCGAGCGTTGCTACCAACGGGCACGCCAATGCACCAAAGCCGGTCGGCCCCAATGCAGCTAAACACACTGCACTAGTGCCCACAGCTGCTGCTGTACCTGCTGCACCCTTAGCTGTCTCCTGCAAGGCTCCAGACGTATCACCTTCTGCAACTTTCTTCACTGCCCCATAAGCCGTCAAAACACCCCCAGCAGCCACACCACCAGCCATGACATCTCCTGCAACAGTAGCTGTGTATGCAGCTGCAGCACTGGCTGCCCCGCTGATGCAGCCATCTTCAATTGCAGCCAATCCATCCCAAGCAGTAACGCCCCTTATGCCTTTCTGATACACTGTACTCACAAGACTTGTTGCCATGCCGATGCCGCCGCCCCATAAGAACCCTAGGCCAGCTAATCCGCGCGCATCCGCTGTTGGATTGGGTCTCAAGCTGTCAAAATGCCTTTTTGGGTCCTGAGCAATAGCATCTGCAGCTTCATTGCTGAGGGGACTGCTGCAGACACCTTCGTATGTTACTTTTGAGTTATGACCGCGTCTGTTATCCTCCATACCTGCAGGCACAACTTTCTGCATGCCCCTGTAAGCTGCCTGCCGCAGGGCCTTATGGACGTAGCCTGAACTGCCTGTTTTGACTTGCACCAGATCATCTATAACATGGCTTGCTCCTTCTTTGTAAATCTTGATGTCTGCTGTGCTGTTGCCTCCTAGAACAGCAGCCCTGCAGGCGGACAGTTTTTGGGAGCGGCAACAAACAAGCATCCGCTTGAGTAGCTACTATCGGGTGCTGTACGATCAGCACCTATCACTGGACCAAGGAATGAGGCCTACGGGCGACTGAGATGCACCTCATCAGAAGAATTCAGACTCGGTGACACTTGATGACATCCGGCTGCTAACAGGCATGGCAGTGCTCTAGAGATCTATGAGAGCACTGCTGATGCACATGCCTGCTACCGGTTCCGGCAAGTCTGCATTCTGTGTAATATCCTTAGGAGGCTTATAGGTGGACACCTAAGACTTGTTGGTGATGTGCTTGAAGCACTCTCAAGACGATGAGCAAGCACTGCCGTGGTATACACTGTTGAGGACCAGGCTCAGTTGCAAGTGAAAGATTTCTTTCAGCCCAATTACCTGACCGGTGATCCTTTCTTCATAGCATCGACAGTAAGCGAGGTCGCGTGATGTTCCTCTGCAAGCCATCCACGGACTACATGCAGTGGTGCAGTGGCATGTTTCTTCACAATGTTGCTGGACCTTCTAACAGCATCCCCCAGCGTTTGCAGCTGCATAGCGTGTGTTACCGCTTTCAATTTGCCGAGATAGCTTAAGCAGCCTGAACTGCCATGTGCTACAGCAGCTACTCTGCTCGGCGCTGCACCGTCTGTTTTCTGCTCCTCTATGGCCGGTGCACGCGAGACCCACGGGCTCATGTTAGCTCTCTGTCTTTGTGCGGCCACTTAGGAGAACGGCTTGGGATTGCTTGCGCTTGGGATTCGCCCGGAAGCAGGTTACAAAGACCGTTTGATATTGCAGTAGATACTACTGAGTACATATATAGAAACCCCAAGACCCTGGGAGGCCATCGGCACAAAAAGCCTGCCGAGGGAACAGTAACGGCATAAGCCGCTTGCGAACCCGCGGCAGGCACATCTGATGTGCCTGCTTGACAAGCAGCGCCCGTTGCGGCACCCAGTACTTAGGAGAGTCTGCCTAGACCAAGGATGAGATGATGCTGACCCCCAAGGGCGCGCTGCATCGAGGCTGTGCGACCATCATGGAGGATGGTATCCATGGATGCATTGCATAGGGGGTTCGTTTCAGCAGGACTTGGGCATATCATGACCAGCTGCAGTAATTGGTCAACAAGATGTCAGTAGTACAGTGTGGCTTGCAATTTAAGAGCTGTCGAGGGCCATGATCGTGCAGTCCAAAGTTGAGTGTGACTTGGACAAGAGTTCAGGCTGAGTCGTGTTTGTTTGCAAGTAGTGGGCGAGAAAGTCCGTCGTTCCTGCTTTCAAGACCATCTTTCCTGCTGGTCCGATGTTCAACTGTTTGCATAAGAAGGGGGTGTGTACAAACAACCTGTGACACTAAACATACTGTTGCACATGTGCATACACATACATGTTGCTGTACAGTTCACATCACATACATTCAACGGCATGTGCTGCTTCTGTCTTGGCATACCAGAATTCCGCAGGGGCCAAAGTCAAGTATGCGTCTGTACTATCACAACCCATCATCCACTCTCATGTCAGTCAGTTGTATCTCTTCAAAAGTCTCAAACATCATGCTGTATGACACTTGCTCATCTGGGCTGACACTATGCAACGACATGCAGCAACTCCCTCATCCCCTCTTTTGCCAGCTGTTGTATCCCAACGTTTGCTTTCTCTGATGCTGCTACCTGCTGCTGTAGCTGCTGGCACTGGCCCTGCAGCTCCCCTATCTGCTGTTTGTACTCGTAAATGACCCTTTCTGAGCTCAGCCACTGCCCCTGCAGCTGATCATTCTCCTGCCTGTAGTGCTGGAGCTCAGTGGTGGCATGCCAGAGCTGCTTCTGCAGCACCGCTACTTGCTGCAACGCTGCGACTCCCTGTGCCGAGTGCGGTACAACTGCTGCAGTCTCCTGCACCTGCTGCTGCAGCTTCGCCACCAAAGCTTCATACCGTATGACCTTTTGATGCAGGTGCCTACACTGCTGCTGTAGATACTGTATGCGGTCACGCTGTGTCTTGTTTTGACGTGCTGCTGTAGCCCTCAAGCTGCTGAGCTGCTCTTGTAGGCTCTTGGCTTCTGCTTTCGCTGCTTCTGCTTCCGCCTTGGCAGCCTGTGCTGCCGCTTCTGCCTTTGACTCCCGCAGCAACTGCTGCTGTTTAGCACCGGCTGCAGCAGCAGCAGCAGCTACAGCTTCTTGCCTGTGCAGTTGCTCGTTTTGTGCTGCTACTGGTTGCGTTTGCCGCCTTTGGTGCTCATCAGCCAGGGCAGAAGCTGCCTTGGCGTGCTCGAGCTCAGCCCTCAGCCCTGCTGTTCTGGCGGTTGCTGCCAGCAGCTCATGTTGGTACTGCTCTGCTGCTGCTGCAGCTGTCTCAGCTGCTTGTTGGAACTCTGTGAGCTGTTGAGCAGCCTCAGACAGCTGCTGCTGCTGCTGTTGAGCCTCTAGAGCAGCAGTCTCTTGTGCTAGCATAAGCTGCTGTTGTAAGACAGCAATGTGTGCTGTAGCAGCTTCAAACTGTTGCTGCTGCTGCTGACAGGCTTCTGCTTTTTCAGCCGCAATTTGGCACTGCAGACAGGCAACCACCGCCACCATGCTTGCAAGCGCATCAACTGCCTCATTTGCAGTATAATTAAGCGTGTGGATCTCTTGTTGCAGCTGCCCCATGTGACCTGCAGTCTCTATTTGCTGCTGCTGGTGGTGATTAGCAGCAGCAGCAGCAGCAGCAGCAGCTGTGGCTTCCTGCTGTTCTGCAAGCCGGTGCTGTAGCAGGGCAACTTGTGCTGTCAGGGCCGCAATAGTGCCAGCTGCGTGATCTGCAGAAGCATCTAAACCTTGGACATGCTGCTCCAGGTGCCAGATCTGGCTGGACATGCTGCAGATCTGTGACCTTGCTGTCTCAAGCTTGCCCTGCAGATTGACACATAACACAAAGGCACATGCGTCAAGCAAAGGCGTGTTGCTGCACAAGTCCCTTGTCACATCTTCGGTGACTTGCATGGATGTAGTGTTTTGAACCTTTAGTGAACACATTCATGCATCCTCCTTTCTTAAACCTGTCATCTGTGCACTGATAGTGATAGCCATTGCCTGGTAGGCTGGCTCTGTGCAAGATCGTGCAGCTAGACAGCATACGCACCAGCAGCTCAACTTGCCCCTCTTGCCCTTGTCCCTGAAGGCCCAAAACAGTCTCCCCAGACGATAGCGAGTCAGAACCCTGCAGGCCGACAGCCAGGAGATTTGGCAGCAGGGATTTCAGAAGCCCTAACACATGGCTTTAGTACTGCGGCTTTGCAGGCAGCAGGCAGTGCCATAGCAGAAGCTTATGTCACCAGCATGGGTTGCAAGTTAGGCTAGCACTCAAGCTGTGACAACTGCTAACCAGTCTGAACTTTCTCAGGATAGAGCCCCTCGCCATGCCTTTATGGGCTCGGTCCTTGCAAGTTGCAAGCGTATCTGGATGCACAAATGCTGCATTGGGGGATTGTCGGCAAAGCTTGCCAGTATTCGTAGGCCCACCGACACTTGTGTAACATCCTCACTCACCCAAACCCCCACGGATTCCAGGGTGCGGACCGGCGCATCAGCAGCACAGCACGAAGCATCGCCGTTGTTTTCCATGCTATCACCCATAGCTTTCAGAGCCATATTCTCAGCTTCTAATCGGCATATCTGCTGCTGCTGCCTATCGACCAGCTGATGAAGCTCCAGTATTTCATTGACTGCTGATTTCATGTTGATGTGTGGTTTGATTACCATGCTGCGGGCCTTTGCAGCAAAAGCGAGCGTCCTTTTTGTTTCCTGCTCACAGTTTGGTGCCGGGCTCACACAGGCAACCATGACTGTTCTTGCGGAACCAAGGCTGTTGGACAACAGGCGGGTCAGGGTTGAATCCCTGCAGAAACAGGCAGTAAGGACGATTGAGTACAAACCATGCTGTACGCTGACTGTGTTTGGCTGGGAAGATCGCATGCCATAACAGTGTTAAGCAAAGTGTGTGTGACGTCGATCTAAATATGCCTCGAGGTCTTTTCACCGTCTATCAATGCTTTGACAAAGATGTTGTGCTGATTGGATAATCTTTACTGCATCCTCTTGAGTGTGACACAGTCAATAGTTATGCACTCATGCACATAGTGCTACATATCTCAGCTAAGCATACTTGAACATTCGATGTGTTGGTAACCCAGACAGCCAGGCGTCAGCACAGTCAATACACTGCCTCCGAGGCAGTTGCACGGTGCAACACTCACATCAGCAAACTGAGCAGTAGGGTATAGACACAAACTTCCCATACCAAACGTTTGCACTGCTTCAGAAGCACAACCGGATGCTACTTTGACTGAGCGAGTGCACCCCGGGTGCTGAGCAGACAAAGCTGCTGACAGTCACAAGATATGCATGAATCCTGTTGCTTGCCAGACAGATCACGTACTGCATCTAACAAAATTGCTGAAACATATCTGTCTACCGCCCCAAAGTCAGCTGCATGTGTCTTCCGCAAGCACTTGCAGTCCACATGATTGAAGGAGTGGTCTATGCTGGGTGTGCCATGATTAACAGCCGCGTATGTTGAGGGAGGGACGTACTTGTGTATGATATCTCAAGGCACTCGCATTCCCTACCATCCACTCCCAGCCCCAAGGGATTGAGAGAGGCTGCTCAAGATGGGCCGCTGTGTTACCTGTATGGTATATGTTTGTCTTTGGCCACCACAGCGTCAATGACGCGTTTCAGGACATGTAGGTCTCTATTGATGGCATGGCGCTCGTGCTCCCTTGTGGGGTCATCAGCAGCCTGTCTACTTGTCTCCGCACCGGCCAGGTCCACCAGTTGAAGCTGCAAGCAACGCCAGCAACAGCAACAGCAAGCCTAGGGTTTAGTGGCCAAACCCCACATCAAGCTATAGGCTACCTAGGACCATGGCCTATGCTGGCTGCTGTGGCCAGCGGTACCAGCCGGGGCTCCACAGGCCCTAGGGTGGCTCAGAACCAGCCGCTGGCAATGATTAGATACACTTCCGAAGACCTTGAAACATCTTACTCGTGAGCAGATGAGGTCACCATGACTACGCTATGACAGCTCAACACCCCCCACACAGCTGATTTTCATCAGTTGCACATCTGCCTGGGCCTCAGGCAGGGTTCTTTGCACCATGACCGGGACGCGAGACAGGTATCCTTTCATGAAGGCGTCTGGACACTGGCCCAGACTTCAGCTCGGTTGCACTAAGAGGAATACACAGCAGCTGGATTTCAGGCAGGTTTCATGCAATGTTGAGACTGCTAAAATCAACCCATATTTCAGGCAGGTCTCCTTGCACTGGTACTGCGGACACATCAGCCTGGACTTCAGGCTGGTTTACTTGCACCAGTCTGCATGTTGGCTTAGACCAGAGACAGTCTTTGGCACTTCCTATTGACCCTTCATGCACGTTTCTTTGCACTAAGACTGTATATCGACCCATTTCATGTCAGGTCTCCTTGCACAAACAAGTTTGTACATTGGCCTGAGTTTGGACAGGTCTCAATACACTAACCTGTGCCACAAACATGGTGGGGCTTGATCTTTGACCCAACAGCTGCTGGTCTCTGCTGCCAGTGCTGACCGCATCCAAGCTGGGCTTTGTCTCCGTGTGAGGTAACTGCTGCAAAGATAGGGTGACCACAGCATGACTTCGGCTGGACCTGCAGTAAAGGGTTAAAGGGAATTCCATGCTCGTCTTGCCATGGCAGTTACACATGCAACATGACTCAGCTCCGAGCAACCTGCTGGCAGGAGGCTCAGCCCACTATTACCCGAGGACTGTTGCCAGAAAGAAGTGGGCGATTATCAGGCAAAAGCGAGAGATAGCACGTAGGCTGCGGGAACTAAATACCCAGGGCGCAAAAGATGCAAAGGGAGTCGGTGCCGAGGCACATAATTTCAATTTAAAGGATCGCGCCTCAGTCCGAAAGAAACTGGACGAACACCGGCGCCAACACGTTGAAGCCACTGAGCGGGGAGCGCTCTTGGCCATACACAAAAGCCTGAACCACGAGCTCTCAGCCATCAACAAGGAACACGCCAAACTCACAGAACAAGCAGAGATACACAGGGTTCGTCAATTGATGGACCAAAAACAAAAAGTCGG
>NSMO01001055.1:0-22444 GCA_002588565.1 Coelastrella sp. UTEX B 3026
GGTATCGTGTCACCCACGCAGGGTCTCGTGGTGTTCAATATTGACGGGGATCAGTGGACTCTAGACTTGCGGCCTGAAAGCGGCAGTGGGTCGGTCAAGAAAGGTGCACCAGGGGAAAAGCCTGATTTGACCCTCACTATCTCCGATGAGAACTTCGTCAAGCTAGTAATGGGCAAGCTGAATCCACAACAAGTAGGTGTATTGACTGCATTAGGCATGTGGATGTTGGGCAGGGCTTACAGCCGGCTGACCAGGCAGTAGCATGGTCGCTGTGTTGCCTGTACACCAACCTGTGCTGCTTGCCAAGCTTGTGAGTTGGGCGTGACATCATGTAGGATCCTGGCTGGCATAAGTCATAGTGCTTGTTGCCCACTGTACCACCTGTGATAGTGCCTTGAGTTGCTCGCATGCTAGCTTACCCAACCATTCAGCAGTGGGTCAGTGCAGACAACTTGCCATGTTTCACAGCACATCAACTCTAGCTTGTTGCACAGTTGGGATCACAACGCGCCGTTGCCTGTCAACGAATCCCATTTGGACATGCTCGTTGGTAATCTCGCAGGCGTTCTTGTTGAGAAAGCTGAAGATTAGCGGCAGTATGGGCCTGGCTCTGAAACTGCAGCCCATCCTAGATGCAGCAGCACCCAGAGCGAAGCTATGAAGCAGCCCTGCAAGACATGGCATTGATTGTGTAGTATGTCATAGCAGCAGCATAGCAGAGCTGATACCCAGCACAACATGGTATAATTTTCAGTTGAGTAGCAGCAGCATCTGAGATGTCAGTGCAAGGATCACTGCCACGCAATAGGGCTTTTGGGCAGACTGGAGTGGCACCTGCTCCTGCAGTACAAACCCATTTGTGAGCTGCAAGTGTGTGCAGTCATATTCTACGGTGTGCAGGTTGTGTTTGAACATGCTGCTGCATGTACTTCCTATATCATGTAGTGTGTCGCTTTACCTGATTGCGACCCCAACAGACATACTGTGGTGGTCATACCGATGGACGATACCGATGAGTGACAAGTTACGACGGGTGACCACTTGGAGGCCCCTTCTATCGTCTTTAACGTAGTTTATCTGCAGCGACTTAGGTAGCGGGGCTCATTCTAGCCTGTAGCGATAACCGAATGGCACATACCAGGCCAAGGCCGTGTAGTTGCAGATGATGATCGCTTGATGGTTATGCGAATAGCTTCGGCTATCATAGTAGCAGTATCCCTTTTGTCAGTGCAGCCTCTGGCGCTGCTTCTTCGGCGAAACAAACAGGTAGGGTTATTCCTGACTCCGACGTACAGATTTGTAGGCGGATCAACTCGTGAACGGTTCTATATTAAGCCTATTACTCTCCACATGGGTGCAGGATGCCTAAGAGCAGGGACTCCATGTCCAAAGTGGGTTTGATCAATGTAGGGCAGGCCATCCAGCTGCAGCCCTACATACGGCCTGGCAGCTGCGTCAGGGGGGACAAAGGAAGCTCGCGCTTTCATATTCGCAGCGAGTTCCTAGGCAGCATCCTTCGCGGCAGCGCTGTGCGCCCTAATGGCCTGGTAGACAGGGAGGCCATAGAGGCAGTAGAGAAGCAGCAGCTGAACAAAGATCTTTCATGCTTGCGAGTATACATGATGGCCTGATCTTCACAAAATGACACCCCTGACTCTACAAGCAGTGGAAGGTTGCACCACCACTCGATGAGCAACAACTGGGCGTAGTCGGCCCTACGCCAGTATGCATTATTTCAACACAACCACAACACATCAAAATGACGTCGGATCGTGTCGATGCAAGGTCAGTGCTCCATGTCCTGCGCAGAACTCACCCTAGCCATAGCCTCAGCCCGCCTCTGTACCGGGCTGAAGTTCAGGCCTCCTACGGGCGCGATCTTGGGCATTGCCTTCAAGTTGGGGCGCCTACCGCTGGCCGCAGCGGCCTTGGTGCCAGCACTGATTGGGCTCAACAGACCAGCAGAGCTCCTACTGCTGCCTGGAACTCCGCCCTGCTTGGATGTCATGGTGTCCCTGTAGTCAACAAGAGAGCATGAGAGTGAACAAGGCAACCGCAGGTTTGAGAAGGTATTGATCACCAGCTTGTGCAAACACACATACACAACTGTTTCACAAGCAGACATACACCACGAACAGGCGCCAACGCATGTACAGTCATACAAAACAGGTCTTGACATGTGTAATGTACAAAGGAACCCATTTAGTGTCTCACGCAGAGCTGACACCAATATGCACTGCCGCCTGCCACAAGTGATGCCTTACAACATGTGAGCGAAATGCACAGGCCTAGAAAGTTCTGATCATTAGTATCGGGCGTACTGTATTTAGAAGCTTGCAATTGGACATCCAATGTGACATGCAGGATCAGAATACACATGGCAGCTTTTGAGCAACTCACATGCTGGCCCCAAACTTGGGCACCGGCTGCCCATCAGCATCTGCGTCCTCGTCAAACAATGAGGTCCTCAATCTGTCCAGGCTCCTACAATGCAACACCACTAGTCCATCAGAAAACAGAGGCAAAAAAAGGCAAATAGCACAGGACCAGGTAAGCAGTGAGTACACCGCCTGAGAAAAGGTTCAACGAGTGAGCTGAGTGAGAAGCAAAGAGCACAGCGTGACCCACACACAGTCATAACACGCAAGCAGACAGCTTTCTTTCAAAACATGCTGTTCTGTGTTTGTGCAACAAAGCTGCACTCACTGCATATCCTCAGCAGCAGCAGCACTCACTTCTTGGAGCCTTCACCAGCAGCACCAACTGGCTGATCACGCAGCCAAGTGTAGAAGTCTTGTTTGGGCTTGGTGTTGAGGTCGAAGTTGAACTCAAAAGCAGGGAACTCCTCGGGTGTTCCCTTGCTGCTGGTGTTGGTGCGCCGGCTTCCAAGCCTGCAGGCACAGCAATGGAAGAGTCCTAGATGTCTGAGTAAGCTTACTCCAAGGGGCAATGGCTGCCAGTTATGATAGCAGTACAGGCCCTGCCATGCTTCAACAGCAGGCAGCAACAAGGACATATACGAAACCTGTACTGCTGTTGATAAGCAATGACATTCTAAACTGGTAGAAAAAATCGGCCCTGATGCGGCTGCTGATGATCCTATCACCTCTGCTGCTGGCTGTCTTGACAGCAGTCTGGCTGCTGCCGGCATCTGGTGCAAAGGGACACTCACCCGCCGTCCTGCTGCTCATCATCACTGTCGATGACGAGCACATCCTCCATTGGGCTGCGAACGGGTTTGCTGCGTAACAAAGGACACCATGTCAGTTGTTCTGCTCCGGGAAGCAAGCTGGCAGCAGCAGTTACAGCACAGTCCGCGAACAGCCACATGGGGGCAATGGAGACGTACCGTGACATTCTTACGCCAACGTTCCAAGCGCACACAAGGCTGCAAGGGCTGCAACCGCGAATCTGCGGGCCAGGCTGGCTCCATGCTGCTGCGGGCAGCTTTTATAGCTCCAGGCACTGGGCCAGCCGTAAACCACGGCGAGGTATCAGCATTCACCATACCGATGAGAGGATGGATCCTTACCCACCGACTCTGCTGCACACGCCCTCGCAGGGTTCACGTGGCTCGCAGCTACAAGTATCGAATCGCAGATAATAGTAAACGTATTTGTGATGCAGCTGCTGCGAAATAGCCACCTGTCTCACTCATCGGTATCGTCCATCGGTATGACCACCACAGTATCCAACAGACTGTGTGGATTGTGACTGTGTTATGAGTTGCGCGATCTCAGACGTCCTGTAATTACGATGCCTTGTGAAGTTTTTGTACCCTCCAGCTCCTATTGAATTCGTGGAAAGGCTGATCAGTGACCCCTGCAGTACATGGCCAGGTGACTTGCCGTCCCGGGCCTTCCGGGACCAATTGCTGTGACCAGGCAAACTGCAACGCGTCAAGCTGAAACATGCTCTGAAGGCGCCTAGTCTACAAAACTGCGTGGAGGTCCCGGATCGCATTGTCTTTCGAAGTGCAGCGGGCGGTTACCGTCCCGAGGAAGTTGCTGCCCCTCTGGGTGCTGCACCGCGCCCTGGTAGTGGCTCGAGGCTGGCACAAATACAGCTGTACACGTGTTGTGAGCTGAGTTGCTGGCCTTGCCTGCAGTGCGTTCTGTCCTGACAGGACTCCTTGCTGCTTTCACATGCCAGCATTCGTACATTGCCTACTGAACCAGAATGACAAGTTTCTGATCATTCAAAGACTGCAATGAATGGGACTGAACACAGTCATCCCGTTCCAAGCTCGGCCTGGATCGTGGGCATCTGTTCAGTACTGTTTGACATTGACAAAGGCCAGACCTTGCAACATTTGCACCCCGTGGACTGCATCAGCGATGAGGAGCAGTCATCAGTCGCGTTCCATGCCTTCCCGGTGCGTTTAATTATGATGCCAGCGCTGCAGGCAGCTGTAGCTGCTGCAGCTGGCTGACTGCCTAGCACCTGCTACAGGATTCCTTGTCCATGGAGCTGTACACACGTAACGCAATCAAAGACAGGTTAGCAGCAACTTCAAAGCATGGGTTGGCAGATATAACAGCATAACAACTTGACAGGGGCTTTCAGCTGCTGAAGACAGAATCCGCAGCTGTCCAGGACCCACACACTGTTATGGCAAACACACCTCAATCCACAGGAGTATGATTGTTCCAGCTCATGTTGCAAACACGCATCCGCCGCTGAGCCATGATACAGCCAGCTGCAGCATGAGCTCTGTCACACAGTGGTATAGCACTATGGCACTCCTGATTCCCTGCGGCATACTGACACGATTCGGCTGGCATCCAACCCATCTTGTAAAAGTAACGGAGCCAATGCCATCTTGTCTGCAGTTCATTCCAGTTCCGAATCAGACGAAAAGCACTGAAGCTTAGCACTGATGGGTCACCAGCGTATTTGCATGGGTAAGCAGCCGTAAGCGGGTTATGTAGGCTGCACAGCCCTGTGTGGTGATAGCAGTTGTTTGGTACAGTGCAGAGGCCCAGAGTTGCACAAAATGGCTCCTATGCTGCTCAAAAACGCACGACAGTGCAGTGTCAAACGCCTGACCTGCTTTCCCGGGCTGCGAGCTTCAGGTTGATCTGCACAGCATGACAGCAGATGCACAACATACCAATTCAACACCTCATCTCCCTCCCACCCTGTCCTCATGCTGCAGGTATGTGTTCTGCCGCCAACGGCAAGATGAGACTCTCAGGCGCGGCGGAGAGCAAGCAGCAGTTGTGGTGCTGTCAGAGTTGCCTCTGAGCGGCATACTGCTGCCTCTGAGTCAAGCTGCAGGACACGCCTATTTCAGTGAGGGCCCAGCAGCTTTAGCACAGGTGGGGGTAGCATCTGTATGTTTGTGTTTGTATTGAGAACTTCGCTGCCACCTGTTGTCAAAAAGCAGCAGTAGTGGTGCTATTTGAGTTGCCTCTGAGCGGTGCACTGGCACTGCCACTTAGTTGGATTGCAGGATACAGATACTTCATTGAGGGCCCAGCAGCTTGAGCACAGGTGGGAAAAACAATCAGTAAAACCCAATTTCCCACATGGCCAACAGCAACCCAGCAAACACTTACACTGCTGCTGTTTGTAATGCACCCCAGGGTATAACTATGCTTACTACATCCTGCTTTCGACGCCACTTGTGATGCAGATGCACACGCATTCTCATATCCTGCACATGCTGCTTATGTTTGTCCTGTTTTGCAGCTTCATGCCCGAGTCCAGGCATGGCCGCCCCCTGTGCCAGGCAGCCATGTATCAGTCCCAGCTGGGCAAGCCATTCTGTCGGCTCGGCTGCCGCACTTCTGCATTCTGCCCTCACCACAACCAGTGGTGGATCCTGCTGTACAGGTGAGAGGGTTTGTTTAGAAGTGAGAAGATGCAGTGGATACCTCACCATCTGAAATGGTACTCTCCACACCCACTACCAATTGAACCAATTGAACCAATTGAACCAATTGAATCCAACAAAGGATCAGACCAGCTGAAACCAGCCAAGCACTGTCAACGATGTTTTCGTTTTTATAACGTGTAGCAGCACACTGCAGCAGTATGTGTTTGACAAACGTGTCACCTCCAGCTGTGTGAGCTGTGACGTTCACTCGTCTACCACTGTGATCACAGTTCTCTCTACTGCCGTAACCACAGCTTGTGGTAGATCCTGTTGTGAAGTTACCAGTGGTTGTGACATTCAGCAAGCTGTCGCAGGCGCTTCAAATGGCCAGGTGCCTTTTCGCGGCTGGCCAGATCATTTCTGCAAGGTTGTAGCCAACAGTCACGTTTTTCACAGCCAGTAGTGGATGCCGCCGCAAAGGTCTGAGCGATACAGGCAGCAAACATAGTGCAGAAGTAGAGTGTTCACCATGGGTTGTCGGGCTTTCGAGCATAATTATGTATGCCAAATGTCACAGTGTGTCCACTCCAAATCCTGACAACTTCCTGTGAATGCTACAGGTGCAAATAACCCGGAGGGCTAGCCGCACAATCAGCCTCAGAAGAGGCCTATCCAACGGCAATGACCTGTCGCGATGCAGCAGCAACAGCAGCAGCAGTCATCTAGCAGCAGCAGCAGAGCAGCAGGAGATCACACCAGCCACACCTGACAGTGCGACAGCAGCAGCAGCAGCAGATGGTTGTGGGGTGACAGCATTGAGGACACCTGTCTCCCCTGCCGCTGAAAGCAACGGTGCGCTGTCTGCATCACACTAAATTATGTCATCTTGTACTGTAACGAATCCTTGGGGCCTGTAACATAATTTGTCACATAATGTAACATATTATGTAACATAATATGTAACATAATTTGAAGCAAGCTACTAGCTGCTGAAGACACCAGGTTTTGATGTAGTGCCTGCTTTCACATCAATATCAATTGGCAAGTGCAACGTCTGTACCATCTACATGCTTTCAGACATGGCCTGTCTGTCTCAACCTGCTCCAGTGGCTGCAGGAAGTGGCAGCTGGAACATCCTTGGTGATCAAGCAACAGGAGCTGCAGATAGCCCTACAGCCAGCAGTCGGCTGCAGCAAAGCAGCCGACAAGACAGCAATGGGACACTCGCTATCGCTGAAAACTGCCCTAGCTGGGTGACTACGGCACTGGGCCAGCAGTGGAAGCAGGAGGCTCCCTTTCCTGAGGTGCAATGCTTGCTTCTTGACAAATGCACATAAGTTCCTGTGTTTTGGTTTGCCTTGCCTTAGAACACATATGCTTGTTGTTGTGCACTGCCGGCCCAGCACTGTCAACCCCCGGCTAAGGCGTTTACTGTGCTGTGCTGTGCTGCAGGTTGACCTTGCTGCTGTGCTGAGCCCGTTGCTGAAGCACCTGTGGACGCTGTGGCAACTGATCATAACCGGGCAGCCACTCATGGTGGTGGGGCTGACGCCTAGGTGGGCACTGCTTGGTGGGATTACATATTGCTGCATGAGTGTCTGATCTGTGTTATCTCTGCAGTACATTTGCAGTTGGTGTAATGGCACTGGGTTGCTGCATGAGTGTCTGATCTGTAATACATTTGCATCACTTGACATATGTCATGTAGCTGTAGCCGTCCCACAAGGTATGTAGAAGTGTAGTGGGCTGCTGTGGGCATCCAGGGTAGCCCGGACTATAGAGGTTGACTGGAACAGAAGAACGGTACCCATCAATCACAGCAACCGAGCGATGCTGTCGGATTTGCTCCTTATTCCAGCAGCAAAACCAACTAATACCACAACATGAGCAGTTTCGCCGCCATGCCTGCATATATCATGGAGACAACAGCCTTCTCTCAAATATGATATGTGTTACAACTCTACACAATGCAAAGGATTACGCTATTCCCACAATGTTTGACTTGCTGTTGTGTTTGCTTTTGCAGGGACACATCAGTTGCCATAGCTGCACTGCTGTGTTTGATAGCCCCCCTACCATATGCATCTGACTACAGACCTTACTTCACAATCCACGATCCGGACTTCATACCAATATCAAGGTGAGGTTTTCAGGGTTTTTAGGAGTCATTTGTAACATGGTACTGTATGCAGATCCACCTGCATCTCTTGTCTACTTTGCACCACGACACCCTTCAGCCTTGCACACTCGCTATTTTGCATTCCATGAGTACCAAACCTTCATGCCTTTGTGGTGATTGTTTCTGATGCGCTGCAACAAACAATGATTGCTGGTATCAATCTGGCAGGGGCAAGCTACCTGGCAGATGTCTCTATCATGAACAGCAGCCTCTGCTGACAGCAGCAGCAGCAGCACCAGCAGCAGCAACATGTGCAGATACAGCGGAGCCGTATGTGGCCCTGCAGCTGTCAATACAGCCAAGTAATGATGATGCAGAAGCGCAAGCAGACAGCAGCAGCAGTAGTGGTAGTAGTCAGATACAGCAGGACAGCGGCAGCACCACGAAGGCCGACCAGCAGCAGCAGCAGCAGCGGCAGCAGCCACATCAAGACACGACGGAACCCAGTTCAGTGGTTGCAACAACACAACAGCAAACGGCGGCCCCCTTGGATCAGCAGGAACCAAAGCAAACTGACACGGATCGACAGCAGCAACAACATATACAGCAGCAGCAGCAGCAGCAGGGACCTGACGTTCCCGCACTACTGGGTGTGACAAACCTCTACTTCATCAGAGCGCTTCCAAACTTCCCAAACGTAGTAGCAGTCAGCAAGAAGGAACCCATCAACCACAGTAGGTGAGCAGCAGATCTGGTGTTTCAGGGAGGTAAGGGATTACCAGCTAGCAGGGCATCAGGTTGGGTAGATACAATGATTCACCCACTCCGACCAAAGGCGCTATGCTAGACAAGGAATATCAAGAATGTTTAGAAGAAGGGGAGAGGGAGCCGCGATCAGTCTCTCTTATGCATCTAACCGTTGCTTCCCTTTGCCGCAGCTGCCGTCACTAAGGTGGTGGTGGTAGCTGGCTGGTTCTTATCACATGGCAACCTGCAATCTGGTGTCTTTGGTCTGCAGGTCCAACAGCTTTGGTGGCAGCAGCAGCAGCAATCAGCTTGAATCCCTAGCAGCACAATCAGCAGCACCAGCAACAGCAGCACAACCACCATCACCACCACCAGCAGCAGCACCAGCAGCAGCACCAGGAGGTGGCTCAAACCCGGGGTCGCCCACACCCCCGCCCAGGCGGGGACTGATATCCTCTACTGCTGCAGCTGCTGTCCGGGCACTGAAACGACGACACCAGGGACCTCAGCATTTACTGTCGGACTTCTCACACCACCTGTGGACCGCGGACAAAGTGCTTGTTAAGCCGGATTATCAGTTGATAGCGAGTGTGACAGCGGCATTGGACAAGGAGCAGGCCGGGGTGGCACATCGGCAGTTGAAGCGACACTTTGCGGAAATAACGGCGGCATTTCTGATGCCGTTTGACAGATACTTTGAGCCTGGGCCCAATGGAAAGGTAACGCTCGGCTCAATTCACACGAATTGCACTTTACACTTGCGGTCAGTCCTGTTATGTTATGTACATGCTACCACCGTCCAGCCATCACACCTGTTGGCTGACACATCTGTTTGCCATCACGGCCAGGGTAGCACACACCACTGCAGTCTTTGCGCTTTACAGGATGAAGATGGTAGCTATGAACAGATCTCTAGGTGTATTTGGATTGCCAGGAGTACTGTATTGACAAGATATGCTGCCAGCGGCTATCTTTATGCTGTCTATGTAGGTTCCCCGCTGGTGTCCCGAGGCGTTCCTGTCGGAGCTAGCAGCAGATCCCGCCAGCACATCCCCAGTCCTGACAGCCAGGCTGACCAGCAGCACTGCAACAGTCAGCTTGTACAGGGCATTCCTGGAGTCGGCTAACTTCCACTACTGGTTCAAGCAGCACAGGCAGCCAGTGTTGCACCTGTTGGAAGAAGATGTGCAGCAGGTGATGCGCTTTACTGTCTCAAGCGGTGGTTCCCTTTTTTGAGAGATTCTACAGTAATATTCTGAGAGGCCAAGTGTGTCTGTAGACGGCTTTTGTTGTGTCAGTTGGTACTTGATCGCTTGCTACACCGCTTCAGCCCATGCTGACAGCTTGCTGTTCACCTTGCTACCATCTGTGGTCATGTTCACAGGAGGTATCGTAACCCATGCTACAAAAACTGGTAAGTTACTAAGATATGGATAAGGTCACACCATTAAAAACCAGTGTGTGTAGCAATGCAACACTACTGCTCTAGCAGTGTTGTCTGATACCTGCTGTGATGTCCACAGGAAGCTGTGACCCGTCATGGCTGCTGGCCTTGTGGCAGATACTGGCACAGCTGAAGACCCTGACGAACTCAATACCAGTTTAATGTCAAACAGTACATAACTTTACTGCTTCCAAAACCTGAACACCTCTGCTGTTGTGTGTCTACAGGAAGATGGCTGGTGAGCTTGTGGCAGTTAGCGGCAGATCTTGTGGCACGGATACAGCAAGGTCACGCTAGTACAAACTGTTGTGTGTCATACTGTAACACCACTGCTCCAACCGTGTTTCCTGACACCTGCTGTGATGTCTACAGGAAGTTGCACCCCTGATGGCTGGTGAGCTTGTGGCAGATAGCCGCAGCTGGAGACCCTGATGAGGTCACGCTGGTGCAACAAACCACTGTTTGCAACAGTTTCAACACTTCTGCTCCCACAGTGCTTCCTGTACCTGCTGTTGTGTTAACAGAAACCTAACTCCCTGACGGCTGGCGCCTTTGGAGCCGGCAGCGGCAGATCTTGTGGCACGGATACAGCAAGGTCACGCTAGTACAAACCACTGTGTGTAACAGTGTAACACCACTGCTCCAACAGTGTTGCCTGACACCTGCTGCCATGTTTACAGGAACTTGACACGCTAATGGCTGGTGACCTTGTGGCAGATAGCGGAGTAGCTGAAGACCCTGACGAGGTCACGCTGGTGCAAACGCTGCTCACAGCAGAACAGGACCTGGCAGCAGCACTGGCTCAGCAGCAGCAGCAGCAGTCAGAGGGTCCTGGTGACGCCTTGCTGGTACCCAGCAATCATCCCCGCAATCAGCACAACCACCAGCAGCAGCAGCGGCAGCAGCAGTGTGATGAGGCAGTTGAACATGAGCTGAAGATCTTGGCTTTGCAGATCCGGCTGGTATCTGCATTTACTGCGTTGCCCAGAGATCTACAAGTTGCGATGATCAGTAGTCCGGACCGTAGGCAACTGCTAGATCACAGCCTGTCAGCTTTGGGTGTGCAAGGTGATGGCCGGCAGGCTGAGACCAGTAGTACAGATGATGTGGCTGTGCGGCAGCTCCAGCAGCTTGTGCAGGAATTGGACTGTGAGTCGAGTGTTCAACGCGACTGACCGTCACTCACTTTGAACGCTTCATCTTCTTGCGTACTTGATCGCGAGGTCTGCCAGTTGCAATGATCAGTAGTCCTGAGACCCTTTCCGGCCGCAAGGCCTTTGGGACTTACTTGGTGGCTCAGTAGTCCTGATCGCTGGCAGCTGTGGCAACCAGTCTGACTGTGTGTCACTTTGTTGTTATGAGTAACAGTGGTGGTGGACTGAGTCAATGTCCGCTGTCAGTCATCATCATCGGCTGCTATCTCTTACTGAGACGCAAGCCTTGAGTGCAAAGTTTGCACGCCGTGTGACACTCCGAGTGGCACATATCAAGCACTCCATCAATTGTGTCTGCCATGATACTACTACTACTACTACTACTACTACTACTACTAGTTACCTCAAGGGTTCACACCCGTAAGGAGCCAGCTACCTGAGCGAGCTCGAGCGCTCTCTCTTGGGAGGGTTGAGCTCCTGGCGGCAGAGAAACATGCATCGGGTCACCACGGCAAGCCTTAATGAAATGAGAAGCTTGTCACTGGTGAAATGCATGCATCGTGCGAAAGTTATTGAGCCATTGCATGGCTCAGCAACAGGTTAGATGCGCTGGCAAGAGCTGCGGTGTCATGCATGGGGGCCACCACCCAAAGGAGTCTTGGGCTGCTCATGACAAAGCTCTGACAGGCTCTGACGCTGACACTTCAAAGCCATCATGCGAGCAGGAGAGGAAATCATGAGTGGGTGGCATCCGCCATGGCAGTCCAATCATGTTGGTGTTGGGTCATTCGGAACACGTTTGCAAGATATCAATCCGAACAAAGGCTACGTTACGTTTGAAGATTGATTTCAAGCATGCCCAGCAAGCAACCGGACAGTTTCCAAGACAGTCAACAAATTCACATCATTGATGACATACACCGGCCACGACAACCCTGCTGCCTCTGCTGCTGCTGCCCCACTTCCACTGCTGCTGCCAGCTGGTGCCGCTGCACCTTGTATCTTTACTTGCAAACTGTTGGTGTTGCTGCTGCTGCTGCTGCGGTTAGCTGTAGCTGATACGTCCAGGGACAACAGTAGGTCCAAGCAGTCTTTCCCCAGGTACTCTGATACATGGCTGAAGACCTACATACAATACCCAACAAAATGGATATGTTAAAAATATAACTTGAATAACATATGTTATAAAAAATAACATGAAATAACCGTTATTTATTGCTTTGAAAGCAGCTTTGCAGTGTGATTGGCCTGAAGCCAAGACAGCATATGGCAAGCAGTCTTTCCCCAGGTACTCATGTACATGGCTGAAGAACTACGTATCAAACCCAACAAAACACATGTGTTATAACATGTTATAACATACTTGATGTGTAACCGCATTGTAATTGGCGTGAAGCCGATACAGCATATGGCAAGCAACGCTGTGTATATATTGTGAGCAGGGACTGCAACGAATGACAATTGCAACCTCTCGGGCTTTAGATGGTGTATCACGGATGGCAGATATCACATCCATTACTCCCAAACTTAGACATACTCATCACGATCTGTTCCTTGTCGATGAAGCCAGAAAGCAGCTGAGACCGGTCAACATTGCCACAGCAAATGCCTGACAAGTACCTGATTCAGTTTCTCCAGTTGCCTGTTACTGCTGCCCAATATCTTGTATGCCACAGACAGCGCAATGATATGCGCCAGCTGAACAGCAACAGCCGGTGTTACCGCTGACTCAAATGTTGCTGATTCCAATTCAGCTTTGATGCGTGTTATATCGTTATTTTTGATTGTTATTAACCCAGAGGGCTTGTCAGGATTGGCTCCATCACTGCTGATGCTGCTGGTTGCTAGCAGTGGCTGCTGCTGCTGCTGCTGCCGGTTGGGCGCAAAACCAGCTGTGAGCAAGTCACCAAAACAAGCCAGCAGTCCAGAAATGTGGCTCGCATCATTCAGTTTGTTGTTCAGCAGTTGTTGCAATCGATTGTCATCCAGGACAAGGGCTAATGCAAGGCCTGACAGCGCCAAGCGGCCCAGGCTGCTTCCACTGCTGCTGCTGCTGCTGGAGAGCAACCCCATAGCCGAACCATTGCTGCTGCCGGCAGCAGCAGCGGGGCTTGTAACTGTGCCATTGACACTACTGCTATCGTTCTGATAACTTTCATTATCAGCAGCAGCAGTGGCAGCCGCTGCATGCATAATGCTGCTGGTTTTGCGGAGCAACTTGCTACTGCTGCAAGCTGAAGACGCGCTGCTGCTGTGGCTGCTCTGCTGCCAGCACATCAACAGCGCCTCCAGTTCAGCAGCCTACAGAAGCTCGGGACAAAGTCAATGAACAGACAGGGTCTGCAATCCATGGTTGAAGTTCTGGTGTCTTGTACACAGTACCCAAATGGAAGTAACTTGTACAACTGGAAGAAGCCAATGGACTATCCACTCAGGAAGTCACAGCATCACCTGCTGTTCGCTGTTGCACTGCTGCATGCAGGCTTGATCTCTGGTTAAGCTTGTTCTTTGTAAACGTCAACAGGCGGAGCAGCAATACAAATATGATGTGCGATTGCAAATTTACGGGTGCCCCGGGCGAAATCCGAATCCGCGTGTTCGGTAGCCAAAGCCAATATCAGATGTGCTATCAAGTTTGATTATCCGGGCACGTCCTGCAAATATTCTCACCATTGTTGTTGGTATGTGGTCGCTGCCAGCAGCGGCTGCTGCTGCCGCTGCCGCCATCCGCTGCTGCTCGATCTCATCTTCACAAGTCCCAAAGGCTGCTTTGGATAATGCATTGCTGACAAACCGGATCTTGGATGCAAGACTGCTGCTGCTGCTGCCAGTGCTGCTGCTGCTGCTGCTGGGGTTTGGCAGTGCTAGATCCCATGCTGCTGCTCCAGAGGCCAGATCAGACATCACAGGAACAGGGATCTACAACAAACAGCAGCAAAATGCCCGTAATGTAACATACATATCATGTGCAGGTCTGCTGCTGCTGCTGCCGCCAACATTGCTGCTGCTTTGAATCGCCTTGCCATGCTCATTTGGCAAAAATTCCTTGCACCTGAATTCGCTGTGTAACCTGACAAATGCGAGCAGTGACAGTTGAAAACTCAGCAGATGCTGCTGCTGCTGATTCTGGTTGTGCTTGGTTGCTGCTGCTGTTGGTTCTGGTTGTGGTGACATAGCAGGAATGTACCTGTAGTTTCATTGGCCCCTCATATGTGAGACACTTCACCGCAACACTGAAACTGCTGCTGTTTGCTGACAACAACTCCTCTCAAAACTATTGTGTTACAGCTGCAACCTACATACACATGTTTGCCCTTTATATTCATATACTGATTATATAGTACACCATGATGGACGTGAACAATTCCAGAATGTACCTGTAACTTTAGTGGCCCCTCATACTTGAGACACTTGGCCCCGACACTGAACTTGCTGCTGTTGGCGGCGACTGTCACCCTGCCACCAGCACCCTTGAATTGCTGTGCCAGGTTTGTCAATGCGGTGCTTGCTGTTGTGTGCCAGTGATGGAGTTGTTCCAGCTGTTTTGCCAGAGGCGTCTGAAGCAGTTTGAGGGCCTCCTCCCTGCAGAAATGGCAAAGCAGTTGAAGACTTTTTTGCTGACTCTGCAAGATATACAGGCCCCAAGGCTTTGACAGAGTTGGTTTAGGGTTTAAGTAGAAAGGCTTTAGGAAGGCTCCTATCTAGTGGTGTATGCATTGCTGTTGTGTGCCAGTGATGCAGCTATCCCAGCTGTTTTGATAGAGGCGTCTGAAGCAGTTTGAGGGCCTCCTCCCTGCAGAAAAGGCAAGTCAGTTGATCATTTTGCTGCTGATTCTGCAAGATATACAGGCCCCAAGGCTTTACTACAGCTGGTTTAGGGTCTAAAGCAGAAAGGCTTTAGGAAGGCTCTAGCAAAGTTGGTTAATATTATAAGGCCACCAGTATGTGTGAAATGTACTTCTAGTGTTGTATGCATTGCTGTTGTGTGCCAGTGGTGCAGCTGTTCCAGCTGTTTTGCCAGAGGCGTCTGAAGCAGTTTAAGGGCTTCCTCCCTGCAGGAAATGGCGCAGCTATAAGCAATTTTACTGCTGATTATGCAAGATACACAGGCCCAAAGGCTTTAACAGAGTTGGTTTAGGGTTGTAAGTAGAAAGGCTTTAGGAATGCTCTAGCAAAGTTGGTTAATATTATAAGACCACCAGTATGTGTGAATTGTACTTCTAGTGTTGTATGCATTGCTGTTGTGTGCCAGTGTTGCAGCTGTTCCAGCTGTCTTGCCAGAGGCGTCTGCAGCAGTTTAAGGGCTTCCTCCCTGCAGTAACAGCAAATCAGTTGGTCATTTTACTGCTGAATCTGCAAGATATACAGGCCCCAAGGCTTTACCAGACTTGGTTAAGGGGTTTAAAGTCGTAAGGCTTTAGGAAGGCCCCAGCAAAGTTGGTTAATATTATAAGGCCACCAGTATGTGTGAATTGTATCTCGTGGTGTACGCATTGCTGTTGAGTTGCAGTGTTGCAGTTGTTCCAGCTGTTTTGCCAGAGGCGTCTAGAAGCAGTTTACGTGCGTCCTCCCTGAAGAAGATGGTGTGTAAAAAGCAAAACCGTGCACGTGTGTTGTCAAACGACAGGCTGATTATTGCAGACAGCAGCAACCGATCATGCAAAATAGATATCTGGAAACAAATAAAGGTTTGCTCATAAGAAAGACAGCGTCTAGATCCAAACCTTAAACCCAACCCTGGTGACCCTGAATAGAAGGATGGCACTCACCCTTTTGCCTTTTCAGCAAACTCCTTTGCTGCTCTCACGCAGTAGTCCCGCACTGCTGCCAGTGCTGCTGCCACATCAACGCACAGCAGCAGCTGCTGCAGACCACAACTGACACGTACCGGCTTACGTACTAATGCTGACACATGATGAGTCATCAGTTTGGTGAAATCGAATGAAGCACTGCTGCTGGAGGTGCTACTGCTGCTGCTGCCGGTACCGCCGGCACAATGCACGTGATCGCCGTTGCTTATGTTTGCATTGGCTGTGCATTGGTTGTCAGTGTTGCTATTGGTGTCTGCTACAACATCATTGATCTCAGCAGCAGCAGCAGCAGCTTGATCTGGATCACACACCCCTGACCCCTGCAACTGCTGCTGACAAAGAACATCTACTGCCGCCTGCCACATGTTGCAGATCTCCCGCCAAGCTGATGTCTCAGAGTATTCCAGATAAAATCTGCAAAGATCCCTTAGCGTGACGCTGCTGCTGCTGCTGCTGCCGATCCCTCCGCTGCTGCTGCTGCTGCCAGGTGCTGCTGCTGCTGCAGCAGTGTAGCCGCCCAGCAGCAGGCAGTCCGGTCCGGGGTTGAACACCTGTGCTAGGGTTTTGGTGTGTAGGGGATCTGGGAGGGTTAGCAGATCTCTTGCCGCCTGTGCAGATCTCAAATCCTGCGTGGTCATGGCAGAAGCAGCACAAATAATTGGTTGCAATTAGTGAGCCTGTTGTTCCTGAAGACAACATAACCTTGACAACATAACCCATGACAGTCTGTGACAAGAGAAATGCCAAAGTCTGCGGTTAAGCACATCAATAATAGACATAATTCAACATTCCCGCATACGCGCGAGCTTACATGTACATACACCTCCATACTTCCCGTGTTCAGGACCTGAACTTCAGGTACATTCTACGGCTTGTGAGAATATACCTCTGACACACACACCTTGACAAATTCCTTTATATCTGCTCGCCCTTTTGGTATGTCATCACTTGTCAGTGTGAGGTTGGCCGCCAGACATGCAGCCGGAGGACCAGACAAAGAGATCTCGCCAGACAGCCACACACCAGCACTGCTGCTGCTGCCAGCAGCAGTAGCAGCAGCGGTGCTGTCAATGACAAACTTTCCAAGCTCGTGAGGCAGGGAAGTCAGCAGGAGCTTATTGAACACCTGCAGCAGCAGCAGCAAAGGCAGCATGGTATTGATCTGGCAGGGGAAATGAGTCCATGCAGATATGATTCATTCCTGTTACGAAAATGTGTTGGCCATCAACATCACAGATTGAACTGCTGAATCATGTGCTGTAGCAATGTACACTGCTGAATTATTGAACTGCTGGGGGAATGTTGGAGTATGGCCCCGCTCAATGAAAGTCCTCGCTGACTGCATTCAAAAGCCTCATCCTCCATATCAACCTGTGCAGCTATAACTGATCACTTCAGATCACAAGCGATAATATATAATAAGCTTTGGATCAAATAGGCCAGCATGGGCCTTTGCTTTGCTTTGTTACATGGGAGAGCTACTTCGCTCATGAAGCCACGCTACAGGGGCACCCCCGCCGATATATGTGACCTGGCATCCAAAACCAGTGAAGCCACCTCATGCAAACTCCACAACGGCACAACAAGTGCTGAGCCTATACCAGACAACATGCGCATAGAAGGACAAGCTATTGTGCACAATTAACTATGTGGCTTTGCTTCGCATTAGGCCAGAAGCCAGGAGGCCCAACATGTTCATGCGCCGTCCGAGGGACATGATGTCTAGGCCAGCATGGGCCAAGTCGGTGGCGTGACTCTTGTGTAGGCTACCTATACCTTGGCAAAGCATCTGATGATAACCACCAGTGTACATTCATACACAAGCAAACTACAAGATGAAAACAAGCAGAAGACGAAGATCGGTGTTCAATCCTCACCGATGGCATGACCATGTTGAGCACGCTTTTAACGAGTGTCTTAGGCAGAGGCACATTTGCCCCCTGCACGTCTCTCTCCAGAGACACCACTTCAAACTGTAGCCCTTCACTTTGCCACCCCATGAGTGGGGTAAACGTGAATGTTGCATTCATACACGCCTCAACTTCCAAGCTCAGCTGATTCGCCCTGATGTTCGGGACCTACAGCAGGCAGAACCAAAATGCGTTCAGTGCTTTGTTTTGCATGCATTGGGCTACCACAGATAATATATAATTATTCATTGTATTCTGAATTTGGTATACAAGTAGAAGACTCGATGCACAAGTTATGGCACCACTATCCAACCCAACAAGGCGTGTGTGAATGTTGCATTCATGCACGCCTCGACTGCCAAACTCAGCTGATTCGCTCTGATGTTGGGCACCTACAGCAGACAAAATACAAAGAATCTGTCAAGTGTTACGTTTTGCTTGCGTTGGGGTACCACAGATTATATATAATTCATTGTGTTTTGGATTTGGTATACAAATAGAAGACTCAAAAACACAAAGTTATGGCACCACTTTGCCACCCCATGAGTGGTGTGTACGTGAATGTTGCATTCATACACGCCTCAACTTCTAGGCTCACTTGATGTGCTCTAACGTTGAGAACCTACAGCAGACAGAAAAGACTTTGAAGAACACATGAATATGCAAGCGTTGCAGAACATGCGGGGGTGGATTGATCACCTTTGTCCCTTTTTCCCCGATGACTTCCAGCCCCTCAGCCAGCAGCATCACCACAACACCCTTCCTAGCTGCTGCTGCTGCTGAAACACCAGCACCAACAGCAGCAGCAGCAGCAGCACCCGGTGGTAAGGCACTGGGGACGGTACTGTTGCTGTTGGCTGGTTCAGCAGGGTGGACAGGCACCTTGTGCTGCTGCTGCTGCTGCCGCCGCTGCTGCTGTGGATGGGGTGAGGGTTGCAGTGACATATGGCCTGCATCATCAACTGCACGAGCTGCAGCTGACTGCTGCTGCTGCTGCCGAATCTCTGCAATGCTGCCTGGCACCTGGGACCTACCGATGTCAGATCGCTGCTGCTGCTGCTGCTGCATGCTACTTCCCAGACTAGAGAACCTGGTCAGGCCAGGCAAATTCTGCTGCTGCTGCTGCTGCTGCTGCATCGCTGCAGCATCCTGCCTATGCTGTATGTTACTGATCTTCTGCTTCAATTCAGCTTCCTGCTTTGCAATAAATGCTTTTGACTCTGCTAACAACTTGGATTCTTGTAACTTCTGCTTAGATTCTTGCAACTTTTGCCTGGATTCTGTTACTAGCTTGCTAGTTTGTAGCTTCTGTTTGCTTTCTTGAAGTTTCTGTTTTGATTCGGCCATGAAACCACCGAATTTGCCCTTCATACTGTCCATACGGCTTGACAACCTGCAGGCATGTAGAAAGCAACAGTCAACAGTCTAGGTTTACTTGGTCGCCATATATGTGTCATGATCCAACTTTGTAAGTTGACCTCAGCAGGCCAGATCAGGCAAGGCGACTGGAGCTTTGGCTGCTCCAAGGTTTTGTGATCTGGAGGCATGATCTGCCCCGCCCTCCCGCCCCCCCTCGGGTTCCCTGTGTTGCTACCGTTCCTGCATGCCATGAAGAATCAGTGACTGCTGTCCCACCATACAGCAGGTTGCATTGGCAACAGCAGCCCCAAGTTGAGACTGATTGCGAGAGATTCTGCACTGGTCAGGCTTATATGGAGTTGACAATTACTTCGCAAGCATATGATGTGTGTTTGCAGCACAGCGCTATCACACACAGAGCAAAACACATCCGGGTGACTGCGAGTGTTTGTTGCCACTCCAAGGTTGCTGCCGTTTACACTACCACTCACTTTGCCTTAAATGCACCATCAGGTCCTGGACTGCTGCTACTGCTGCTGCTGAGGTTGCTGCTGCATCTTGAAATGGCTGGCATATAAGCAGTGCCAGCAGTGCCAGGTGGACTGATTGTTTGCTGCTGCTGCTGTTCTGTTACAGCAGCAGCAGCAGCAGCAGTTTGTGGAATCACGTCAGCAGCACCAGCAGCAGTATAGCAGGTTGGTTGAATGTCAGTGATGCTTGTCACTGCAGGTCCCGCTTGGGTGGTGACAGCAGGAGGGAGCGGCTCTGGAACTGTCGCGCCACAGGTCCCAGACACCCCATTGGTCACCCCAGGTCCCACCAGGATCTGGTCACCAGTGGTCCCTGAATGCACTGTGCCGGCCCCGTCACTAGAGGTCTCTGCTGGATCAGCAGTCACTACTGGTCCCACAAACCCCTGGTCACCAAAGGTCCCAGCAACGCTGCCCGGCACCTGTTGATGGTCACTGGTGGTCCCGGTGCCATTAGCCACTGCTGTATCTGGCAGACCGTCAGCTGCTGCTACTGCTGCCCTGCTGTTAGACATGCTGCTGCTGCTACGCACCCCACTGCCACTGATGCTGCTGCTGTTTGAGTTGAGATGCTGGTCAACTGTGGCAGCAGCAGCAGCGTCCTTGCCAGCTTCTGCTGCTGGTACTGCCTGCTGCTGAGCAGCTGCTTGTTGAGCGTCACTGCCGCTGCTGCTCACACCGCGTCTCTGCTGCTGCTGTTGAGAGATCTGGCTACCAGTGTTGTCCTGTGCTGCTGCTGCTGAAGGCTGCTGCTGCTGCTGATGGTTTGCCACAAACCTCTGGCCGCTTGAGCTTGCAGACACACCAGACAATGTGATCTTCAATTTCGCCTGCTGCTGCTGCCGCTGGCCCTGCTGCTGCTGCTGCTGCTGAGGCACGACTTCCAGGGCTACGCTGAATGCCCCACTGACTTCAGACAGGTGCAGATCTTTCACACCACAGTACACGCCACCACCGCCACCAGAAAACCTACAAACACATGGACAAGTTGGCTGTTGGGGCAATCCAAATTACCAATGTGCCACAAACACATACAAGCTTTGCACATGTCAAGGGGTGATTGTGGCAGGAAAAAGAGCAACATAAGATGTCATCTTGCATAGCTGTAGAGGCATCAGCCGTGTATGAATAGCACAAAACGGCCATTGGCCAATGGTTATGCACCTGTCAAGGTTTCAAGCCCAACAAGCAATCTTCAAAACGTGGCCGGAGATCACAAGCTCTTGATGCGAGTGTTGTTGATGTGTTGTACGTACCGGAACCCCTTGATCTTCGGGAAGTACGTATCCAGCTTCGCGCGGTCCAGCCGCGCCTCCGTCGCCGCGAGCTGCTCCGTCAGTCGACCGAGGTCCGTCAATCCGATTTGCGTGGCGCTTTGCCGATCGGTCTCGAGACGCGCAGAGAGCTCGCGGCGTTTGATCTCCTCGGCGACAGCGGTGGCTTCGGCTTGCAGCAACCGACGCGTATCCTGCGCAAGAAAGGGTTTGCAGCAGCGGCCGCCGGCCAGCAGTGCAAGGTGGGCTGTCAGGTCGAAAAAACCCGTTCAAACGTGATGGAAATAAGACTGAACTGAGGGGGGTCACATGATTCGCCGCACTGCTGCCCCATACACATGTAGGTAAAGAACTGCCACTTGTTGCAGGGGTCACCCCCAACCAGTTACATGCATCATCTTGGCCTGCATTGCTGCATCTGCAATATAAATGCATGAATTTACTGAGCACCCTGCTATGCCACTGAGCCTGAGCTTTGGTACATATGGGTTGGCGTCGGCTTGATAAGGGCTATGTTGGCACTGACCTGCAGTATGACCAGCTGTGTCTCATATATCCCCCTCTCTTCTGGCCTGGAGGATAGCAAAAGCAGGCGAAGCAGCAGCTTTGAAGTTTTGCATAACAACTTTATGTACTCATGAAATGTCACGGTAACACAAGAGGTCAGCCGTGGTGCTTTTCATTTGCAGCTGATGCCACATTACGTGATCACCAGCTCGGCGATAGCGATCTGTGCATAAGCGGTCAGGTCCATTTGAAGTTTGAAGTACCACCTAATGCAAACAAAGATTTGTCTGCCAGCTTTCCCTGAAAGCTGCTGAGTGCTGCATCTGCATCAGCAACCTCGGACTACAGATCACTCACCCATGTGACCTCTAGTCCAAGGTTGCTGCTGCTGCTGCCAGTAGCCAAGCAGTGGCAAAGTCCTTACAGCAGTACAGAATACGCCGTGCAGATGATGACAAGGATGCCAGTTTCAACGACTGCAAATCAAACTATACGTTGTCCAACTCTCCGTAATCATTTAGTCACCAGCTCACAGTACACAGTACAAAATTATCACCTGCAAGCATCTGGGTCTGCCAGCTTTTCCTGCAAGCTGCTAAGCGCTGCATCTTGATCAGCAACCTTGGACCACAGATCACTCAGCTGCTGCTGCAGATCTGTAACACTGCTGTCAGTGATCGACGGATCTTGGTCTGCCTGACTTGCTGCTGCTGCCACTGCTGCTGCCTCTTGGCTGTCTAGGAATGTTTTGAGGTTTGTGAGCTCGGT
>NSMO01001056.1:0-10900 GCA_002588565.1 Coelastrella sp. UTEX B 3026
GCTGAAGGACAGGCAGAACTACACAGTGGGCTCTGATGCGACATTCAGCTGGATGAATGCTTACTGGCGACCGGCGAGTGGTCTGCTGGTCTGGGGTAACTCAAGGCTGATGAAGCAGAAGGTGGGCTTGGTGCTAACTGCGCTGGAGTTCAGTCACTGCAAGTTGCAACGGGCCCATTTTGACCCAGAGCTTACTGTCTCTCTGGCTTCTTGTAGACAAACGTTGGAATGTCAGCCAGCTGATGTGCTCCTGAGGCACGCGGAGCTTGATATGCACATGCTAACGCACATGTGCTGAGGCGTCCAGCGTCTGCTGCCTGCTGTACCAGGACCGCAGTGGCTAGTGGGTCTGCAGCCGTCTGTGTTGTGCGGCAAATCATTTATCATGTCACCTGCAGCAGGTCATCAGTCTGCATACTGTGCTGACATGTGCGAATGCCCTCTTGCTGCTAACTGACATGTATGCTTTGTTGTATCCTGATTCATGCAGAACTTTGTTTCATTGCCAGTAGGCCCCAATAGCGTGACCCTGACCCTTGGGGACGAGTGCCTCGGCGGCTGTCAAGCCTATGTGGTCCTCTCCCTCCCACGCCCCACCGGTGATGCCACCAGCAAAGTGGAAGCTGCTATCACACCTATCGCTGACAATAAGCTGCCCATGAGCAAGCTGTTCGACCCCCTGATGCCGGCAACTGAGAGTGCTAGTGTTACACTAAACGTCTTGGAGGACAACAGGCTGAATGTGACAGTGAATGTTGTACCTGCTGGTGACGCTGGTGATGGTGCTGCTGCCGCACTGCCTGCTAGCTTGTTCAAGCGGAGTGCTGTGGGGCCTAATGGCAAGATAACACCAGTCATGCGGCCGGGAGCTAATGCAGACATCCAGGTCAAGGTAAGCAGCTGTGTTTGTTGCATCAACAGCCCTGTTGGTGTCTACGTGATGTCACGTGCAGGTCAAGTGTAGAACGGTCGATACTGCAGGCCTGCTGCAGGGCAGGAGATGCTGCCCGAGCCAACATACGGCCTCCTAGTGTGCAGGGGTTCTGACC
This sequence comes from Coelastrella sp. UTEX B 3026, assembly GCA_002588565.1. Classification (NCBI taxonomy): domain Eukaryota; kingdom Viridiplantae; phylum Chlorophyta; class Chlorophyceae; order Sphaeropleales; family Scenedesmaceae; genus Coelastrella; species Coelastrella sp. UTEX B 3026. The sequence continues at coordinate 1,050 of NSMO01001056.1, forward strand.
CAGAACAAAGTCTAGCTGTGGCGTTTATGCAGCCTACAGGGCCACTGTGTACGTATGGGTTCCCTGCTGCTGTTGTCAGGGATGCTGCTGTCAATGCTGAAGTGCAACCTCCATGGATCAATGTCAGTGGCTTGGATGCTGATGCAACTGTTTGGCCACTGGCCACATTCCATGTCCTTCAGGTGACAGACTACTTTACCGGAGCCCCTGCTGCTGATGCTGAGGTCACGATTGTTGTGACAGACCAAGCCATCCTGGACCTGCTGCCATACCCTCTGCCAGTGAGTACCTTGTAATGGCTGCACCACCAGCTGTTAGTGCATTCAGGCTTTCGCAGAACACGTGAGCCAAATTAGTCTTTTTGCCAGCACAGCATCAAGTTGATGCTTGGGCGTGACTGGACCAACTTGGCGCGCCATCTTCATCAGCACCAAGCAGCTAGGGTTGCGCAGGCTGCTGCTAGTTTTATGTCCAGAAAGACTCGTTTTTATGGCATGGCAGCCTGCGTGTGGTGCTGGCTGCAGTGTCATCATGGTACAATGGTGCAATTGCTTATGGTGCTGTATTGGTCGATCATTGCTGCCCACCACAGCCCTTATTGCTTATACTGCTGTGTGCACTTCTTGTCGCAGGACATTGCTGCTGACATGTCAAGTATGCCCAGCATCCAGTCCTTTATCAAGGAGATCAATGACTACCGCACAAGCAGGGAGAACATCAACATCACATACGCAACACTGGCGAGGAGGTTAAAGCTTGACCCCTGGCTGCCACTGGTCACTACAGTCAGCCCATCAACAGTGAGTTGGCAAAATTTGTCTCTTGCATTGCTGCTTTGCTCCAAGGGCTTGCACCTCTGTGCACAATAGTCGCATCCCTGCTGTTATGATCTGCCACTATCACCCCTTAGGCATATGACGGATCCACCTGAAGCTGCATGTGCTCTATGGCATCTCTGGGCGATTGATAACTCTTCCATCTTCCAGCCAGCTGCAAAATATTGACCAGACTACTCTGTTATGCTCTGCCTGCAGTCCTCCAACTACCAAGGCTGGGGCCAGCGTGTGAACTACCCTGTTGCATCAGTGGTCGATGCCTCAGACCAAGACTATCTGAAGGGATTCAGTACACCTATTACACAAACACCCTTCTACACATGGGGCCTGGCACAGAGGTATCCTGCCGGTAAGCGGATGTTTCGTTGTTGGTTACACAGTACGGGTTGTGTATCTTCTATGGTTTGTTTGGTTCTGTTGCATCTAGCAGCAAAGATTTGGTCCCTCGATTTGACCAGCTGCCAGAAGGTCTCCTGTGTGAAATGGTGCTAACGCGCTAGAGGCACTCGCACTCTGAAGGCTGAAGGTGGAACAGAGTCACACGACAGGTAGGCCTGTGGGGTGGGTGGGAGGGAAGGGGGAGCAGCGTAGTGACAGCTATAACAGGGTGTGGCTAACAGTACGGCTCCTCAACACGCCTGCTGAACACCTGCTGCAACTGTGGCCCCCACCCCCTTTGCTGCATCACATGCTGGCAACCAGACTACACCGCCAACTACAGTGCAGAGTACTATCCAGAAGAGCCCATGTGGTTCAGTGCCGGCGGCACCGCAGGTTCATTAGTGGTGGCCAACTCAGGAGCTGTCACCATGTCAGCAAGCAGCAACGGCTTTATGGCCTTTGCAGCGCCGGCGGCCTCGCCCCCACCTGCACCAGCCCCAGCACCTCCTGCTGCGCCGCCTTCTGCATCTGAGCCAACAGGTTGGTCACACAATGCTGCTGCTGGGGTTGGCTGGGGCTGTGTGCGGCACAAAGGGTGCCGGTAACCCAAACTATGGGTGCCTGCCAACTGCAGTTCTCCCAGCTACCAAGGCATCATGGCTGTATGCATACAGGGACTCCTGGATCACATGCAGCATTGGTGATTCTGTCAGTCTCAGCTGCGCTGCTTGGCCCCGTGCACAACCACCGACTACCCAACAGTATGTCGGCTTTGTTGTGCATGGCGGCCTTTGCGGCAAAGTAAGGGAGACTGGCAAAACACCACTGCTGACAATGTGCAACAGGGACATGACTTGCACTGCAGTGAGCCCCTCAGGTCAACAAGTTAGGCTTGCCACTGTTATATGCAATAGCAAGCCAGCTGTCAACTGAGGAGTTCCTGCAGTGCTGGTTAGCCCTTTTCACAGTACTCTGTCTGCGGCCAATGCCAATGCGGGTGCTGCTAGTTTGCTTCTGATTGTTTATCTACTGATGTAGCTGCTAGAGTGGTGGCCTCTTTGTAGTACCAACTACTGTTACATCCCAGCAGCAAATGATGACATTTGCTGCTGACTGCACCGGCCAGCAGCTTGCTCCGCACCCGCCCCCCCCTGCCCCAGCTCTGCACCACCACTCCGGCGGTGTGAGTGCCAGCAGCCGCTCAGATTCATGAGCTTGACCCAGCCTGTTTGTACAACCTGCTGGGCCACCGACTCATCCTGCTATGCTGTATGCAGGTTCTGGAGGCAAGGGCGACGCAGGTGCTGCTCTGAGGCTGTCCAGCGAATTCCTCACAACACCACTATTCACCATCCTCAAGACCACCACAGATGGCTCTGCAACTGTCAAGTTCAAGGCACCACCAAACCTGAGCACATTCGCTGTCAGGGCATATGCTGTGACAAAGGGCAGCACAAGCAAGTCAAGCAAATATGGGGCTAATGAGACACAGGTGTGTGGCTTGCGCGCCGGTATGTTTTGCCAAATGCCGCACAGCCATCACACCAACAGCAGAACTCAGTTGCTCTGTCCATCCGCAAGCCACGTGCCTGTTGGTGTGACACATGGCTGATGGCCTTCCTAATTCAAACTGCATCGCAAAGCCTGCAGCATGCCCCATTAAGTAAGTGGCAGCCTTGTGGTCTGCAATATGCATTGGCAGCAGCCCTGATAGCATGCTTGCTGCTGCTCTGCCAGGTCATCGTGCGTAATCCCCTGAGTCTGACCCCCTCAGTGCCCAAGAGTGTCAGAGTGGATGATGACTTTGAGGCGGGAGTGCTAGTGTCAGCCCCTGATGCAGCTGCACCTATCCTGGTGGAGATTACAAGCACTGTTGTTGGTAAGACACATGGACGTGGTGCTCATGCACTATCGTAATCCAGATGCAGCGACTGGAGTGTCGAGATGTTTGCTGCACTGATCACTCTTGCTTGTCGATGCTGTGTGAGTTTCCACACGCAGATTGTGGATAGCTGTCTATTGCCAGGAACAGCAAATCCATTTCAGAGCTGTGGAGCATGCTATATGACTGGGTCGGTACCTTCATGCCCAATTTTTATTGCAGGTGCTAACCAGACCAGTGAAGAAGAGACACCTGCGGCATCCAACGCAACAGTCAGCATGACAACGACAACAGCCACAGCTGCCAACAGCACAGCAAAGCCAACAACTACCTTGAAGCCAACTACCGCAGCAGCAGTAAGGGTTCCTGCAACAGGCAATGCCAGGGGTCTGCTAGCGGTTGGGGAATCTGCCTCAGATGGCTCCCTGATTCTGGTACCTTCAGACCCAATGAGTACTAGCGTGACTATCAGCCCACAGCAGCAACAGGTGGAAGTGCGGTTCCGGTACAAAGCCAAAGCCATTGGAGCATCAGGACTGCGGTTTGTAGCCAGGGTCCAAACACAGCAACAAGCTGCAGCAGTCACCATGGAGTCAGCCAGGGTTCCTGCAGAAGCTCAGCTCCCCTCAGCAAATGTAAAACCCTTCAAGACGCATATCTTCGGTACTGAAATCATAGTTGGATCCCCAGCAAGTGTTGCAGGACAGTCTGCGGAGGCAGATGCTTTGCTAGCTCAGCAAGCAGCAAGTGGCAGGGCTCTGTTAGCCCCTACAGTAGCAGCTCAGCTCGCAAACGAAGGGTCAGACGATGGTTGGGTGGTAGCAGATGCAGTGCAGGAAGATGTCGAAGTGAAGGGACAGCAGGGGCCTGTGTTTATCGCCACATCATTCTCTCTGCAAGCCCAGGGGGATGCAGCCGGAAGTAAGGGCAGGCAGGAGGGCCTGGCTCTGCCAGAGGCAACTCCTGGGTCTGGAACTGTCAACCTGCTGGCTGGAGTCGGTTACTTGCCAGCAGTCAAGGTGGGTTTGTAGGCTGGCAGTAGGCAGGCTGACCTGTCTGCGGGCTATGTCTAGCACGCAGTGCCCGGACCTGCCTCTAGTAGAAATCATCACTTCTCTTGCTGGAGCAAACGCTCAGATCTGACTCTATAGCAAGGAGGCGTGTAAGCGCATCGAAGGCCCCCCGCATCTGAGCTACATGGGCTGTTGACCAGGTTCTGCCTGGGTTGCAAGCTCACGCCAACAATGCGTGTGTGATAGTCATCCACTCTCTCTTGCTTTGGAGGACCCACGCAATGCTTCCTCCGGTTTCTCTCTTATCTGCAGGTGTCTTACAACACAATTGTTGAGCAGCAACAGCGTCAAGCTGAGTCCTATGACAACCCAGACAGCTTTGTGCCCTATGGCCCAGATGCCCTAGTCACAGCACTGCTACCAGCATTCTTGGCACGTTACACCCCAGCAACAGCAGTACCAGCAGCGGGATCAAACCGCACAAACACCACAGCAGCTGCACCGGCTAAATCATCTGCTCTAGTGACCACAGCACAGCTGAATGCCAGCACATCAGCGGCTAAAGCAGTCACTTCACCCAAATTGACAACAGCAACCAATGGGTTGCTGTACTACACACTGGATGCTGCCAGCAGCTACATACCTACGCCATCAGTGACTCTGAACGCTTGGGCAGTGTGGTTGACTAACCAAGTTGCAGGAGCGAGTGCAACTCCAGCCACTGCTAAGAACACCCTGGCCAGCCTGGCATACAGTCAGCAGATTAGGAATGCTTCAACTACCTGGAAAGCGGTTGTAGCCGACCAGCTGGTCAAGAATGCGGATGAAGCTCGCAACCCCCCGGCACCCACATTCAGGCCTATTGAGGAGCCACTGAAGATGACTCGCAACTCACTGATTGCCTGTTCTTGCTGACTCACCTGCTTTCCTTTCTTGCATCATTTGCTCTTGCAAGCAAACCCGTAGCATTCATGAGACAATGTTTGGGCAGTACTAGCGCTCATTTGTGCAAACAGAACTCTTACAGCAGACAGGGGGCGCACCACAAACCACGGTATAGGGGCAGAGACACGGTTTTGGGGCCACCCGCTCCCCCCCCCCCCCTACGCAGAGTTGGCTCTTCCCTGTGCCAGGCAGTGGCCTTTTGGCGTGAACACACCTCCCCCCTCGCCAAAGATTGCATGGCGTCTCCCCTCTCCCCCTGTACAGTGGTTTGTGGTCCCCCCCAGCTGTGATGGCAAATGAGTTATTACTGACTCAACTGTTTGTTGCTGTATCATTCCAGGTATCTGGACTTCGAGGAGTTGTCCTGGGCTCGGCTGGCTCTTGGTCCTGACTGGGCACCACCAGCAGCCACTGCTAAGGAAGTTGCAAGCGACCTGAGACTGCCGCGACAAGTGCTGGCAGCTACAACACCCAAGAACATGAGTGTGGGTGGACAAGCAAGGACTGGTGAGAGCCTGGGAAACCGCTCTTGACATGCTTGCTTTGCACAGTGCCTTTGTAGAGCATGCTGTTGGATGGATCACAAGGCTGAGGTAGTCGTAGCAGCCTCCACCTAGCAGCATGAACCACTTGTTCAGCTCTCTGAAGTACCGTACTTCTCCCGGGGACGACATGTATGTGAGCGTGCACCGCTCTGACGGTTGTGGGAAACACTTGATGCCGTACTGTTGCTTGGCTACATGGGTGGCTCCTGATGCACCAAACAGTGCCCTGATTTACAGTGTGTAAGGAATTGGTGGGAATCAGGCAAACACGGTCCTTGACAGTGTCTTTTTGCTGTTGTATGCTTGCACCACCCAGGTTTGACCCTGTTGGAGGTCATCAAAGCCAATGGCAAGTCCACATCCGGTGTCAGCATTGCAGAGGCAAAGGCAGCAGTAGACAAGCTCACAAAAGCCCTCCTAGGCAATGTCAGGATTGCAGGGCGCACAGCATACATTGCTGACCCGCCAGGCTCGGCAAGTGCAGCATACAGTGAGGACCAGGCCTTGGCACTGCAGTTCCTAGCACAGCAGAATGTTCCTGCAGCAAAGGAAGTCCTGCCTAAGCTTGCTGCATACATCGCTGGTGGACAGGCCAACATAGCCGGTGGGGCAGCTGCAGCAACATGTGTGAGCGTGGGCGGCACCACACAGGGGACTGTAGCGTCTGCATTGACAGTCTACGATGCTAGCAGAGGCAGTACTAGTCCAAACGCAGAGCTGACAGTTACAGCTGTGAGCGGCAACGCAGCTGCAGCAACAGCAGCCAAACCCAGCGACAGTAAGGTCCTACTGGAGGCCAAGTTTACACCAGCTAACGCCGGCGCTGTGGTCAACAGCACCACGCCGTGGGACTTCTTGCCTCCCAAGCCCAAGCTGCAGTTTGAGATTCAGGGCACAGCTGGCGAGGTTTCAGTTGCAGCAGGGCTGCAGTTCACACCTGCCAAGCTCCTTCCGTTCCCATCATACAGGGGCCTTTGGGTTGAACGAGTTATCCAAACAGAGGAGGGGCAAGGAAACTTGCTGGCCGCCAGCCTGGCAGATGTTGTAACTGTAACTGTGCAGCTAACATCCCCAGATGCCTTATCAGGTGTGGTTTTGGAGGTGCTGATGCCAGGCGGTTTAGAGCCTGTAGACCCCAACGTCTACAAAGATGCTGCAGCTCAGGCACAGTGTGACTTTGGTGGCAGTGGGTACTTCTCAAGCTGGTGGTGCCCACAGCAGAGTACCCTGCGGTCTGTTGTTACGTTCACGTTTGGTTATCTGGGTGCTGGCACAGTCAATATCAAGTTCAAGGCAATAGCAGCAACGCCAGGTCAGTTTGTGTTGCCGCCAGTGAAGGCCTACGCAGTGCAGGAACCAGAGGTTATGGGCTTGAGCGCCGCAGGAAACTTCACAGTGTGTCCTACAAGGCGTGGTGCTAATGCTGCTGCAAGCACTGCTGGTGTGGCTAAGACGCCTGGTGCTGCATCGTTTGGCACTTGTGCGCCAGGTCAGGCTAATGTTGCAGCTGTTGCACCTGCCAAGAGTTGCCCTGGAAACTGCAACTCCAATGGTGTTTGCAATATCAACACCGGTGTGTGCCTCTGCAACACTGGCTTCAGCGGAAATGCATGCCAGGTGTATCAGGGTGCTTCTGTGTAGCTGTCTGGTTACCGATTCGGACATTCAGTCCACTGAACATTAGTGTTGAAACAGAGTCCTTGGGGTGTATTGTTTAGTATTTTTCTAGTAGAACCCTTGATTGCGCGTGTCAAGCTCACCATTTGTGGTCGCTGAGACCTTATTGGTAGTGGTAGTGGTAGTCTAGTACAGAGGCTATCATACATAGCCACAGGTACCCAAGTTGACTACTGTGTTGTACATTTGTGGGTCACAAAATCACAGCAGTGATGCTGCATGTCTTAACAGACAGTCTGGGTTTTCATTGAGTTGAGTATTTTGGCTAACATCTCCTCATATGATCGTGGGGCACTGATATGCGAACATATATCGGACATCAAGCATGCATGTAGCCCTATCATGTCTCTGTAATCAGACAGTGCAGCTGCTGATATGCACACTAATTATGTGCAGCTGCACAGCACTCAAGCGTTCCAAATGAGTTACTAGCGCAGTACATGCTTTGATGAATACCAGCGCCTTCTTGTGGCAACAGCTGAAATGTTTTGATAACAGTTAGGGTGGCCAGGATATCTTTCATCTGGCTGTTTGTTGCAGGACAGCATAAAGCTACCCTCAGTCAGAGTAGTCTTGCCTCAGTGTAGTTTGTTTGCCATGCTAGCTATCATATGGTTGCAGGACGCATGATGCTTGTGCTGCATGCGGGCATGCAAGACTGTGACATATCATCCTTGTTGTCGCTAGAGTTCAGAGGCCCGCAACTGCACTGGTGTTACAAGTTGCAATACATTGGCTGGCTCTGTGAAAATGAGACCGTCTGATCATGCCATGGTTTGTCGCTGCAATCTGTTGGATCACTTGTGATCGCTAGTAGCCAGACAGCGAGCGAGTTGATGCTGCACGGCGCTATGTTGTTTGTCTATACTGCCAAGGTTTGTCCATGGCGATGCACTCTTATCCTTTGGGTAAGGGCCCTGGCCTATGCCCTAGACCAGCAGGCTGCCCTTGGTAGGGGCTGTCTTTGGCCAGCATGTGGTGACACCGGCTGCATCATCGTCCCTATCAACGTTTTGATAACAGACTCAAACAGCGCTTCACAGACATCAGCTTAACCAATGGAAGGCAGAAACCCTGTAGTGTTGTCGGACACATTGCAGCCTCTTTTGATGAGTATCATCAAACGATGAATCCCTCTTGTTCAACAGCGCATCGAGTCAGGCATCTGTTGACACAACAGGGCTGCCGGCGGTTGGGCGATCCAAATATGGGCCACGGATGCCGTTTCCTAGGTAAAGGGCTGGCGCCTGCAGCCGCCGGTGCAGACCACGCCATGTAGGTTGCCTTCCGTCTACTCCATGGCAGGGGGATCTGGGCGGGCGGACGTTGGGGCATCGCGGCCGTAGACGTTCACGGCTTCGCAACGGAGCGTCCGGCGTCTCGGGGATGCCGTATGAGCCGGCTGCGGTCGACGTCTCTACAGCCTCGGCAATACTTGCCGCCTTTATGAAAGCTCGCGGCTGCCACTGGCCATCGGCTATATCTTACCAAAAGAAGTATGCGTTTTGAGAACTCTCAAGAGAGCTCCGCCCCAACCACTCCCTGAAGAATGCAGCAGTACTGGTCCACTGAAAATGGTGGAAGTCCACTGAAAATGGACTATACCTATCCGGCTCCAATGCTGGTGAACATAACAGAAGTAAAAACTTCATAGTACTGCTGGTTTGCAAGTCTCGCATTGTGAACAAAGAAGTGAAAGCAGCGAATCCTGCACATCGGTCGAATGGAGGTGCCTTCACATAGCCAGAGTTTGAAAGGGGACACATAAGCATATTTGATCAGCTTGCAAGGTAAAAAAAACCAACACTGCTAGTCAAAAAGCTTGAGCTGTATGAACTCCTGATGGAGATGAGATCTCGGTTTGTACAGTGAGCTTGGCAAGCAAGAAGCAAAACAGTGCGTGCGACACAACTCAGATTACCAGTTTTACACGGTGATTCTGCCATGACGTGACATGTGATGCATACGAGAAGCGCAATCGTATGCTAGTAGCCTTCCAAGACGGTTTGTCATAAGCCATATACACCACGCCACATGCATATACATCTTGGTCACAGATGCCAAATGCAAGTACAACAACAAAGGCAACTGTGCATAGCTGCATGTACACCAGATGATAAGCCAATAGCAATACAAGCTCAGCCACTGAGTGAACCAGGCCTCTCCAGATCTCTATGCAATATGTCCTGTCCAGGATGGAATACAGCGGCTGCACCGCTCAGCCTACTTTTTGAAGCACCAGCTGTGCCACTACCAGCAGACACATCACGTGTTGCCCCTACGTCATAGCGGGGGCTGGAGCCAGTAACTAGCCAGGGCCCCGCTTGGCTGGCAGACGGGTAGCTGCTGCTGAATGGCACTCGGTATGAGCACACAGCATCGGCAGTCGCAGCGGATGCAATCATATTGCATCCACCCTCTCTGCAGCTGTCAACTTGAGTCTCTACGGCAGCTGGACTTGCCGAGCCTGCTGTTGCCATAGGAGCAGCAGCAGTAGCTGCTGCTGCCTGTTCTGTATTCGGCCTGTGACAAGGGCTGCACGGAATAGGCACGCCTACAGCACTCTCGCCCT
>NSMO01001060.1:0-14880 GCA_002588565.1 Coelastrella sp. UTEX B 3026
AAGGGTGTGCTGGCGCGCTGACGTGGCAGGAACTGTACTGCCAGCTGGTACTGCTGAGTCAGCAGCAGTGTCCGTAGGAATTCTGATGCCAGGTCAGCAGCTGGCAGCCGATCAGACAGGCCTGACTGTTGAGCTTCTAACAGATCGTGCCAGACTTGCGCCCACTGGCCTTCTGGCCATGAGCCACCAAGCCTGCATGAACACACAAAAACAGGGCACACGCTGAAGATATATGCGTGCATTCATAAGTGTCCAAAGTGCATCATGAGCTCACAGCAGGACAAGAGCAGTTGCATGTACTGCATGTACCACCAAATGCAGTAGTGCCATGCCAGATTAGCAGCTGATGTCAAAATCAGAAGAAAGATGTCCAGCTTCTGGGATCTCCAGCATGCTTAACATTCTGGCCACATCAAAAAAGTACTGCTTTGCCCAGACTGCGGCACAAACCTGAATACAAGCAGCAGCAGCAGCAGCAGCAGCCTGGCCACATTCCCATCCTGCTATACCAAACACGGTGTTGGCCGAGTCCATGTGGGGGACATTGAGGGACAGGAGTTTGGCTTTACACATCTGTCTGCTCTGGCCGTCAGCCGCTTACGCATAGTTATGACTGCTGCTAGATCTGCCGCTGCCAATTCACCAAGGCTCACAGACATGCTCTGCTGCCATTTCACCTCAACAAACGGCTAGGCAACACAGGGTAGGCTCACTTCTCCAACAACACCGGAGACTACAGGAGCCCAGAATAGACGAAGCAGCAACCCAAGGTCTGTGCATTGTCGGCATCACATGTTTGATCATGTCTGTAACCGCTGCGTTGAATTGATTAAGCCGCATACGAACGCTGCATTGCCAATGGGCTTCAGTAGAAGGATGCATACTCACCACAAGGCAGAATGCAATAGGTCAAACAGTCATCTGCCGGCTACACAAAGCCACAACAGATGACACTGTCACTACGACCCATGCATATGACAGGCTTGAACCCACCTTTCTGCTCTGGCAATCATACGTTTGACCATCACTTTGCCGGCTGGTTATTATCCAACACGCATAGACACGCAGCATTCCCAATCTGATTCAACAAAAGATACAAATAATTAGTCAAAGAAACATTTACAGACTACACAGATACATAACAAATGAAACTGTTACTAAGATCCAAGCATACGGCGACATTTTGCCCACCTCTCTGCTCTGCCCATCAACCGTTTGACCATCTCATTGACTGCTGCCACTTCTGCTGCTGCCAGTTCACCCAGACTGACAGACACACCCAGCTTTGTCAACAACCTGGCAGCTCGCACACGACCTCGCAACAATTCAACCTCTTGCTGTAGATGCTGGTGTTGCTCATCAGTGGTCGGATGCTGCTGCAAAGCTTGCAGTACTGCTGCCGCCGCTGCTGCCACATGGTGCTGCTGCTGCCGCTGCTGCCGGCGGCTGGCAACAGCAGCAGTGCCGGCAGCGATCGCGTTAACCTCGGACTCCCAGTCCTCGGATGACTCATCACTCCAGGCCTCCCAGCCATTGCTGCTGCCAGCAGCAGCAGCAGCAGTGGGCTTGGCTACTAAGGGTTTGCTGGTGCTGGTGCTGCTGCTGTGCTGCTGATCAGAGCTGATGTGATCTTGATCTAGCATTTGATCACTGCTGCCAGTACTGCTGGCAGCAGCAGCAGCAGCGGCAGCAGAGAGGCCTGCAGCAGCAGCGTCAAGGATCTGCTCAAGCTTGGCCCACTGATTAGTGCTGCTGCAGTTTGCTACTGCTGCCAGCACAGCAGCAACAAATGACGCCAAATCACCAGCCCATAACAGACCACCTTCAGCAACATCCTGCTGCTGCTGCCAATGCTGCTGAGATGCTTGTGACGATCTGGGCGTTTGCTGCGGGGATGCACCCACCGCTGCTGCTGCTGCTGCTGAGTCAGATTCCTGAGTTGATCTAGCTATAGCTGCAACCGCCCCTCTCAGGCTGCTGCTGGCAGCAGCAGCTTGCAGCAGTCCCACTTCCCTCTCCACCATTGCTACTGCTAGTGACATGCCGGTGCTGCTGCTGCTGCCACTGCTGCTGCTGCCATGGGTGTTGGCAGCAGCTGCTGCCGGCTGTGTGGTGATCCAGTGGGTTAGCAGCTGCTGTAGCGCTGCTACACGATTTGAATGTGAGCAGCATGAGAGCAGGGGCACCACACTGCACACAGAAACAAATTGTAGCAGCGATGTAGGTGCAATCCAGCAATCACCGTTACATACCATATACGATCGCCAACTAGGCACAACAGACGTGTTGTCATTAGTCAAACTGCATGAGATTTTGCACAAAGGCTTGGAAAGCTTTGTTTATCAGCAGACACAATCCAGTCGGCAGGGGCACCACACTGCAGACAGAAACAAATTGTAGCAGCGATGTTGGTTCGGCCCCAACAATCACAGTTCTATATCATTTACAATTGCCAAGCAAGAAATGATAATGTATGTGTTATAGTAAACTGAAGTGCATGTGAAATGGCACAACGGCCCGAGAGCTTGCCCGTTAGCAGACACTACACCCTTGACTACATATACCATAAGGAAAAAAAGCGTCTGCTTGTTCTTCAACCAGATCTTGTTGCAACATGATCTGTGCGACCAACCCAGCAGATGACTGGTATAAAGAGACGAAAGCCAACACATAAACAAACAGCACGGAGGAGCAGGCAGCGGCAAAGCTAGATCCATACCAATGCACTACATGTTTCACAAGCAAAAAGAGCGCTGATATATTGATATACGTTGCTTACCGTTCAACCAGATCTTGTTGCAGCAGATCCCTGCTTAAATTTGCTAAGCATGTCATGAGCTGTGTCAGCAACCCAGCAAACAATTAATACACAAAGGCGGAAGCCAACAATTCAACACAGAACAAACCCACCCGAACAGCATGGAGCAGCCAGCGGCAGAGCTACATCCATACCAATGGACTACATGACTCACAAGAAATAATCACAAGCAAGCAAAGGCGCTCTCCTTGCCGTTCGACCAGATCTTATTGCAATAGAACTCTGCTTGAGTTTGCCAAGCATGTCATGAGCTGTGTCAGCAACCCAGCAGACAACCAGATGACAAAGTGACGGAAGCTCAACCATCAAGAGGCCCAACAAAGCAACACGGAGCAGACCATTTGACTGCATATATCATAAGCAAACAAAAGCCCTCAGCTTACCGTTCAACCAGATCTTGTTGCAATGGATCCCTGCTTGTGTTTGCTAAGCATGTCATGAGCTGGGTGAGCAACCCAGCAGACAACCATTGCCCCAAGCCCACAGCCCAGATGTCTTTCATGGCAGCAGCAGCAGCAGCTGCTGCCGCCGCCGCTGCTTCTGTTGGGTGATCTGACTGCGGGGAGGTGGCGATTGAGTCCTGCTGCTGCTGCTGCTGCTGCTGCTGCTGTGCTGGCCACCAACTGCTGAGCAGCAGTGACAACACTTGTGCTTGTGTGAGCAAGGCAGCTATTGTTACTTGCTGATCACTGCCAATGCTGCTGCTGCTGCCATGGTCTTCGGCGGCAGCAGCAGCTGCATTGCCATTGCTGGTGGCATGATCTAGACTCCGGCCCTGCTGCTGCTGCTGCCTAGGACCCAATGAACGCCCCTCCCATCCACTACTGCTAGCTTGTCTGTCACCATCACTGCTGCTGCTGCTGCCCAAATTCACTATGAAGTTCCCATATCCCTTACTGACCGCCAACTCTAGTAACTGCAGTGAAGCTTGTAATTGACCACTGACTGAATCGATTTGTAATGCACGAGTTGCAAACCAATCTGCTACTTCTTGATCGCTGGGTGCCAGCTTTACATTGTGCTGCTGCTGCTGCTGCTGCCAGATCCATAGTCGTTGCATTTCCTCGGTAGCGTGCAACATTGCTGCTGCATCATCGGGCTGTATATGATACATAGAGGCCTCTAGACTGCTTGCTGTCCGCAACAAACTCCGATTAAACCCATTTTCTGCTGCTGCTGGAGATCTAGGAGACAGCAGATATGCTGCTGCCGCCCCATCGCTGCTGCTGCCAGCAGTAGGTGTGCAAGGAAACTGCCCAGCAGCAGCTGCTGCCAGAAACTGCAGTGTCTCTTGAGACTCCACCCAATCAACTTTTCTCCCGCCCACATAATGCACGTTTCCGGGACCCACTGCTCGTAATGCAGCTGCTACAAGCGATGCATTACTGCTTGCATTGTCTGCTGCTGCTGCTGCTGCTGCTGTTCCAGCCAGCCCAGATCGCGGGATCAGAGCAGCATACAACCTAGGGTCCAAGGTTTCAGGCAGGTTTGACAGCAGCAGCAGTAGTTTGGGGTGCAGTGCTGCTCTGTGTCGTTGCAGCAGCAGCTGCAAGCCGCTGACCTGCCCGGCAGCAGCAAGTGTGGCAGCAGCACGGAGGGGATCCTCGTGCCGCAGGGCTTCAAACACTGCTGGATCATACTGCCTGTTATTGATCGCCTACACAAACACATACAGTATGCACTTGAGTGAACCATTAGGTGCAGATAAGCAGACTGCTCGTAACTGACACTTCTACTCAGTCATGTAACAGTATCAGCTTCAACTGCTGCAGCCACCAACCAAACTCAGCAGCACCTTACCAACAATCAGAGCTGTGGATATTATCAAAAACACATAAGTTCACAAGGTGCACATTCAAGTCAGTGATTGCAAAAAACACAAATGCAGGCAAATTACAAGCGATGCAGATCAGCAGACTGCTTACCACCGACACTTGCAATCTGTCATGTGATTGCAACAGCGTCAATTGCTGCAGCCAGCACCAAGCAACTCTAGCAGCACCTTACCAACAAGCAGAGCTGCGGAGACCATCAAAAACATGACTTTACAAGCTGGACATCACAATCAGTAGTCAAGCAGATGACAAAACTGCAGGCAGTTTATAGATCATATACGGTACATGATGCAGATCAGCAGACTGCTTACCACCGACACTTCTAATCTGTCATGTAGTTGCAACAGTTTCAATCGCTGTAACCGCCACCACGCAACCTCAGCAGCAGCTGTTGCCGGCATACTCCCCAGATCAGCCGCACCACTGCTGCTGCTGCTGCCGCTGCTGCTGCTGGCAGCAGTAGATCCAGTCAGGCTCATCAGGCCCCCAGGACTTGGTGCAGCCCCATCAGCACTGCTGCCAGCAGCAGCAAATGCATTAGATCTGGTGGGGCGCCCAGGTGTGGCGAACTCTGCTGCGTTGGCAGCAGTAGCATTGGCGGCAGCAGCTGCTGCTGCTGGTGGTGCTGCCCATTTCATTGTTTCTCGGAGGCCGTAACTGATCAGAAGGCGAGCAGACTCATAATCCTGCAGAGAGAATCGAACATAGTTTTACCACCTGACAATCAGCGCAGTCGTGTTGCTTGAACACCTTCATTGTTACAACCGACACCGCAGCACAGAAACAACTGGCGTGATCAAGCTGACACATGCAAACAGACAGGTGTAGAGTGTCACACACCGCAACCGCATCAGCTGGCACTCCTACAAAAAATAGAATGTAAAAATGCTCTATTCCAAAAGAATTTCTACTTAGAATGAAGAAAAAAGATATTTTTGCCACGGTGCCAGCCTCTGCTGTAACTGGCAGCAGTGCCAGTCTAAAATGCTGTGTGTGTTGAGGTGCTCCTGGGCTTTACTCCTAGGAGTAAGCATGGAGTAAGACATTTAAAAGACTACAGCAACAGGCAAAGCTGGTTGTGAAGTGAGGTTTGGTGGGTGGTGGCGGTTGCTGCTGCTCTCTGGTGTTATCCGTGTTAGAAGAACATAAAACTGAACTGAATATATTATGAGAGAGAGAGAAGTTACAGTGGATACCTCACCATCTAGAATGGTACTCTCCACACCCAATAGGAAACCGATTGCAACCAAAAAAGGATAAGTCCAGATGAAACCCTGTCAAGCACTCACTCTCTGTTTTCGCTTTTATGTCCGGCTTATGCAGCCGGATACGCACACTGAAAAAGTATGTAACTTATGGTAGCAGTTTTATGGCAGGGTCATTGCACACACACAAAAGGACAGCTAATGCATAACAAAATGCTGATGTGCATCCACTGTTAGTCGGGACAACCGGGAGCCTACCACGACTCGTCAGCCCCATGCCATCATGCAACACACATATATAGAATGGCGGTTGCTGCTGCTCACTGGTGCTGTTCTTGTCAGGCACTCAGCCACCACAGCTCTCCTGTCCCATATCTTTGGCAGGTTGTCAGTATTGAGCCTTAAGGGGGAAGGATAGTAAATCGAGTTCTTGCTGTAGGCGTAGCGCGCTGTAGCCAGCTCTCATGTACACTCTTTTGATACATATATAAACGCCTCCGCGAGCCCGCTGTCGCTGAGCATCGCATTCAGTGGCGCACCGCACCTCCCCTGGTACAGCAGCAGGATGGGCGAAGCGGCATCCATGCCTGGTCAGGTTGGCGCAGCTAAAACGCGCATCTGACTTTATTTGGACCAAGTAGACGTTTTATGGCTTGTTTGCAGCATCTAACAAACTGTCCGGACCTTCTCACACGCGTTCACACTGAACATCTGGTGTGTGCCACGCATCTGCTCGCATCACATGATAAAGCCATCGATGAGGCTATCCAACGTTTTGTTGCACCATTGAAAGGCGCTCACCAGCAGGGTTGCTCTGGTGGACGTCTCCTGGGTATGCTGCTGGCAGAGCTCAGAGTTTGTCTCTGTCAAGCAGCTCAAAACGGCTGTTGATGGTGGTCCTTGTCTGACTATAACGCTGACCTTCTAGACGTACCTGGCGCTTTAGGTTTGCTGTGGTCTGCGAGTACAAGCGGGCGTTGAGACCAGACTACAACCAAGGGGGCTACGACATTATGTGCGCTCATGTAAGCCTAGCAGGAACTCATAAACCATTTAATATGTCTATAGTTTACAATGGAAGTCGTCAAACGCCATTCAAGGCACTTCATCGGCCTAATGGGCGCACCTCTTCGTTGGGAACTGCCGACGGTTAGCCCCTACTTTTGATGAGCTGTAACATTAGTGTGAGATACGTGTAAGTAGTTGGTGCCAGTGCGGTCGCAGTATCTCCTCCCAAAACTTGAGTTTGGTATTTCACGGTGAGCATCGAGCGTGACCATCGAGTTCACTACTTTGGGAGGACAATATCAGGCACGGCTCTTACAGAGAATAGATATGGCGCCCTCACTTGTTTCTAGACTTACAGAAGTATGGGTTAACCGTCAAAATCCGGCCTTCTGCCGCGTCACCAGTACTGCAGCAAGGGGTTTAGCAGGCCCTGTGCATTGCCTAGATACCGGCATCTGGGCCAAAGCAGTGGACTGACAGGCTACGAAGGAGCTAAATGACCCGTCAGAATGGGCGCTAGCCCAGCAAATGCCTCTGGGGTACTTTCGTGGGTACCCCTTATTTGCTATCCTTCCCCCTTAACTGACCCATCTCAACAGTAAATTAACGGTTACAGAAAATTTCAATAGCAATATTCCAATTTGCAGCATTCGAACTTCCTGGGATGCAATTGCTAGTGGAGCTAGGTTAAGATTGACAACAGAGGGCTGATGTCGTCACTTACCGGTGCTATTCTTGTCAGGCACTCGGCCACCACAGCTCTTCTGTCTCTGATCTTTGGCAGGTTGTCACTGATAGAGGCCCTACTGACAGGGCTGGCTGCCCAGCGAGCTCTGAACACAGCATCTTGATCCAGGTTGTATAATCTGCTAATTTGTGTTGCTGAGCCCCAGTCATGACACCGTAAGTGAACCTACAGGCAAAACCATGAATCAGCGCGCTTGACAAAAATAGGGTTGAGGGTACCAGAACAGAGCCATTTGGCAAAACCAAGACTGGTACTTCGTTCTAGGGCACAATAGCCCCGCTGCCCAGCAAGCTCTGAAGACAGCATCTTTGTATATCCGGCTGATTCGTGTTGCAGAGCCCCAGTCACGACACCGTAAGTGAACCTACAGGCAAAATCAGTGATCAGCAAGCTTGCCAACAATAGGTTTTAGGTTTTAGGCTTGAATATACACCAGAGCATGATAACCAGTTGGCATATCAAGGCTGGTACTTTGTTCTAAAGCATATCTGACCAGCCGACCACTGCTGGTCAGCTCAACACAGCGTCTTGATCCAGGTTGTATATCCTGCTAATCTGCGTTGCTGCGCCCCAGTCGTGACACCGTAAGTGAACCTGCAGTTGAAACTATGGACCAGCGACCAGCGAGCTTTGCCAAAACAGGATTCAGAATCTAGGGTTTAAACCAGGACAGAGCAGAGCCATTTGGCTTAATCAAGATTGGTGTTTCAGTCTGAAGCATACTTGATCAGCCGACACTGCACTATGCACACAGTATATTGATCCAGGTAGTTTGATCTGAAACAAAACCCAACAAGGAGAACAGCACACAAGCCCACACAATGCGAATGAAAACCAGCATCCCATCAAGGCGTTGAAAACATAATGGTAAGATCGCACCTGCACCATTTGTTGTGGAGTCCTTTCAGCTAACAGCACCAACCGCCACCCGGTTACTTGCCCCACCACACCACTGCTGCCAGCAGCAGCAGCAGCAGCAGCTTCATCAGCAACACCCAGCTTGCCTGCTAACCACCCAGCAAAACCCCGAGGACCATCGCTGCTGCTGCTAAACCCTGCTGCTTCTGCCATGTCAAAACCCTGCTGCTGCTGGTGGTGATCTAGGCTGGATCTTAAACCCTGCCTGCTGGAGCTCATCATTGATGCTGCCACTCCAGCAGCAGCAGCAGGGTTTGCAGAGAAGGCTGCTTCCAGGCCGTCAGGTGCTGCTGCTGCTGCTGCTGAGTTTGCTGTTATTGGTTCGACCACCAGCAGGCCTCGCTCGCCAGACTGGTTTGCAACAACCCTAGACCCTGCAGGTGCAGCAAGCAAAACAGAAGATTAAAACTCCTTGGTAACATACGACCAAGCCATGCACAGTGGTACAGTGCTTGCCGGTGCCGCTCACAACACATGAAAACTGCAGATTGATACCAATATAGCAGTACTCCTCAGGTTCAGAATCCTCCCGGCACTATAGCCAGCGAGTGACTCATTGGATGTTGGTACCTTTCACATTAATCACGCATTTTGGGCGGCCTCCGACCACCGAGACATGGATCTATCATCCAGTAACTAAATGTAGTTGAAGATAATGATGACAGACTCAGGAGACGCGTGCGCAGAGAAGTATACACATGTATGCCCATGAAAGCCACACCAGAGTGATGATGATGCAACATGAAATCAAGTGCTACAAACAAACAAACAAACCTGGTGTAAATCTTGCTGGGGCGGCTCCCAACACATTCACACTGCCGGGTAGTTTCACCAACGCAACGCTCCCATCAGCAGCAGCAACTGCCAAAACCCAAGGTCCCCACCATGACACAGATCTGTGCCCTAAACCCCAGCTGCCACCGCTGCTGTTGCTGCTGCCGCTGCCAGACAGACTGCTGCCATCAGCAGCAGTGAGCAACCCGGAAAGACTGCTGCCAGCAGCAGCAGCAGCAGCATTGGGGCTCGCAGGGTTCAGAGGGATCAGCTTGGGCCCTAACAGCCCCAGGTTGCTGCTGCCATCGGCGCTGCTGCCGCTGCTGCTGCCAGTGGCCGGGGTGGTGCTGCTGCCGCTGCTGCTGGCTGCTCGGCCAGCAAACCCATGGGTTGGATCAACTATGGTTCCCTCTGTCAATGAGACAATGTATATACTGCGGAGTAGCAGACAAACAACACATGAGTAACAGCACCGTGCTCAGTAGTAATGTACAGGACTTGTGCCATATTTGTAAGCTGTCTGCTGCACCAGCAAGTGCTGAAGCATGGGTGACCTGTTGAAACAATTCCCCACTGCTTTCGGTGTTCTCCTTGTTCTCCTTGTTCTCCTTGTTGCTGTGAATAAACTAGAAACATACACATCTCTCTCGTTTAAGATGCCTAGTGGCAGTGAATTGGGCGACATGTTGCCAAGCCACAGAATCCAGCTGCTGCTGCTGCCAAGTGCTGAATGGAAGTGTCGAGACCCGGACACATCCGGGTGCTACAACACACACACTACTGCGATCGTCGGTTGCCATTCTACAGCCTTCAATGACTTGATCTCTTGAAATAGTCAGCGGTGCCGTGCTTCATCGCATTGCTGCTGCTGCTGCTGCTGCTGCTTGATAGCTGCTTCCTGCCGGCCAGCATTGGCCCTGGCAGAGAGAGCGCCAAGCCGTGACTGATGGCTAATGCAGCAACAGCAGCAGTACCCCAATAACATCACGAACTGCCAGCTGCCGGCAGATCAGGAGGAGCAAACCCAACCGCTCACCATCCAGATCCAGTCCGTAACGCCAGCTTGTCAATACATGGCAAGTGAGACAACCCCTTGCCCTGCTGCTGCTGCTGCTGCTGATACTAACACTGCTTCTCATAGATTGTATATGCAATTTTTAGTACATTTTTCAGGTGCTACAACCTGAACCATCCAGCTGCTGCTGCTGCTGCTTGATAGCTGCTTGATCAGGGTTACGTAATAGCTTACTGACCGGAAGATCAAAAGGATCAAACCCAACCCCTCACCTTCCAGATCCAGTCAGCAATGCCACGTATTCCAGCAGCGGCGAGAATGCAAGACTCCATCGGCCCGCTGCTGCTGCTGCCGCTGCTGCTGCTGTATCGACACCCAGAAGGCTGGCTACACTGCGGGACAATATACCAGGACCACCCTACGATCAGCAGACATATGGCAACCATGTGTTTGAATTGGAAAAAGGACCTGGGCCCACCCAGGACCTCATGCTAGATGACAAGGCACTTTCCTACCGCGAATAACAAGACAGAACCAGCTTTGAAGAATTCAGCATACCCACCTGTGCTTTGCCTATTGAAAACTTGAGCTTCAGCTGTTTGTCCTTCAACTGCCAGGCACTGACAGTGGCTCCCTCAGCCGCAAATGCATCACCAGCAGTAGCACACTGCCGCTGCTGCTGCTGCTGCCTGCTGCTGTTGCTGTCAAGGTCCGCGTGGCTGCTGCTGCTGCTGCTGCTGCTGCTGGGTGGTTGGCCATCTCCAGCTATTATAATGAGGCCACATTTGTCATCGTAACCGAGAGCGCATACTGAGGAGTGACACCGCTGCAGAACAGGAAATGATGCAGAACATTGAAATTGATGTTAAAACCATTTTTGCTAAAGTTTTGTGTAGCCTTTGATCCTGTTCTGACATGCAGTGTTTCAGCAAAATCTGCAGCAGTGTACACATGATTGCTGGTCTGCATGGCTAGCGATTGTGTTCCTGCAATAAGTCCGGCAAGCTTCCCCAGCTTTTCAGCAACTGGTTTGCCTTTACTGATTTCGATGCGCACAGGCAGTCCAGTTGAAGTGATCAACATATGTGAGTTACTTCTCTTCGTAACTGAGTGCATATACTGAGCAGTGACAGCGCTGTGAAACAAGGAATGATGCAGAGCAGGAAGGCACACAGGCACTTCGATTCAAAAAAGCTCAACATCAGAGAGTAAATTTACTCATGAGTTGTCCAACTAGATGTTCCTCGGCTGTGGATTGTTGCTGCTGCTGTTGACAGGTGTGCAAGTATCGTGGTAATACCTTGATAATCTTTCATGCTAGCCAACTGCAGACTGTGGTCTGCCCCCATTGCAAAGCAAACAATGCAGCACACAGGCATACAGGGATGCTGCTCGATGTGTCCAACATGCAGGACTGTTCTGTTACAATGGATTTGGTTGATCAGGCTGCGAGCCCATTGCTGCTGATAATGCGCAGAACTGTCTCTTGCCACCCCGATTGCTGCATTGCCAACATTGTTACTGCTACTACTACTGCCGCTGCTTCTGACACCCATGGGAGTGATACTGCGACCCATTGCTAGTGATATTGCCGCAGAATTCCTAAGGCTATCACACACTGCAAACATGGGTAGGGCTCATGTTCCCCTCCCGAAGCTGCTGCTGCTGGTGCATCCTGCACCCCCAGCTTCACCGGGACTAGCGCGCTGCTGCTGCTGCCGCTGCTGCTGCTGTCCCTATGTCCCACCAGATGCAGCACTTTAACAGCCGTCAGTTCTAACCCAACTGCTGATACCACTACTGCTGAAACCACTACTGCTGACATATCCCCCATAGCTGCTACTGACCACTGATGAACCCCACAGCAGTCGTGCAGTGTGTGCACCAACCACAAAGCTGTCTACCAGCTCATCACCTTACTAGTGTACTCTCCAGTAACTGCTGCTGTCTGCACCCCCAGCATCAACCGGACTAGCGCTGCCGCTGCTGTCCGCATGTCCCACCAGATGCAGTACTCCAACTGCTGTCAATTGTAACCCAGCTGTCAGATATATCCCCACTGCTGGTGCTGACGAACATTAATCTCCTGAGCAGTCGTCCAGTGTGGGCACCTCATACAGTGTTGGCACCAACCACAAAGCTGTCTAACAGCAGACCACCTTAGCGGTGTACTCCTCCTGTAACTGCTGCTGCTGTCCTGCACTCCTGGTGATTTGCTGCCTCTGCAGACACTGACCTGCTGCCCACTAACTGCAGTCCTACACTTGCTGGTGATGCTGTCCTGAAACTCACAACTGGCGTGTCATAAATAACGAAAACAATGGTAAAAAGTTATCCAGCTGCTGCTGTCCTGCACACTTACCCTGACTGAGTACTTCTCCAACAGCTGCTGCTGCTGTCCTGCACTCCCAACATCGCCACTGCTCCCGCTGCTGCTGGCACCAGAATGGCCAACCAGATACAGTACTCGAGCTGCTGTCAACAGCAGTACTGTGTTGCTCGGGCCATGGCATGCTGCCACCAACTGCAGTTGAGCCCATGGCCAAGAGGGGTCCCAGTGGGTTACTAGCGACCCAGAACTGCACAACAGGCACACATACATAGGGAAAGGTCGGAAGGTGACGTCTTTTCGTAACAGCAAATATCACAATCAATGTCACCGTGCCCCAGACGGTTAACACAGTACGGCTTGTGATTGCATGTTTCTGCTGTTTTGGCACGATGGCTGCGGTATTGCGAGGTGGACTGACACTGTACCTAGATTTTCACCGCGCACCTGTCGATCAGATATACTGCAGAAGATTTGCAAGCAACCAGAAGCAACCGACTGTCAGAGCTCCAACTGCAGCTGAGGACGACATCTGCTGATATCTCCCCATCCCTCGTTACTGGTAGCGGCACGAAGGTGGATTGTACGTCCTTAAATCCATCTATTGCTGATAATAAGCACACGCGCTTGCTGCATGGCTCTTTGATTGCGAGGCTCTTGCAGTCAGGTGACAGGATCAGAGCTGGCTCAGCTGCATTACAGATGGAAGCCGAACGTGCGTCAATATCTGACTGTGATGTAGGGCGTAGCGGTTACTATTTAACCAGCCGTCCAGAACGGACCTTCAAACGCTGCATCGTCTCCACAACCGACTGCCTTGCGAGCAGCTAGGCGTAAAACGTCCGATGCGCCAGCTGCCTCAGTACCAGATGTATTATCAGCATCCTGTGTATCTAATCTGGTCTCACATAGTACAAGACGCTCATGCAGCACCAGGTCTGGGGTGGGCAACATCGCTGCTGTCTAGCTGTCTATCCCATCCTTCCAATCACAATCCCCCATGGATGATGTTCTGGAACACTTACAGAAAGTACTGCACGAGGAAAAGCCGGTGATCGGCACTGGACAGCTAGCATAGAACAAGCACAGTCAGCACAGAACCCAATGTAACAGCAGGTTGCCCCCTACTCGGCAGTTATAAGACAGCAGGTTGCCCTCAGCTCGGCAGGAGATGCAGTGTCGTCGGCCATGCTGTGGATGGCTGAGCAGCGTATCAAAAATACGGTTATACTACTAGCCTGAGTCAGAACAGCCGGCTTTGCAGCACTGCCTGACGTCTGGCGGACTGTACCGCCTGTGTCGAAGTACGCTGTGATGTACTGCCTTTGTGCACCTTGCAGTGACATGTTTCACGAGCAACTGTAAACTGCTGCACAACCTTCGTGATGAAGTTGCACGTCTCGATATAGTATGCAGCTTGTCTCCATCACCGTCAAATGATGGGGATGGAAAAAGCTGACTGGCTTTGGAAAACAGTGGCAGTGTGCATGCAGACATGGTGGCGGACCATTGAACTAGAGTGTCGAGGGAATAGGATCACCAGACGGTTTTAAAGACAACAAGACCAAGACCCCTGCAGCCTTCCATGCTCAACAACAGCCATCCAAGCTGCTACAGAATGGTTATGTAGTCAAACAAGGTCAACTGCCTGCTCAAGCTCGCTCATATTTGTGAAAGTAACTGAGTCGATGCAACAAGATAGATGCGCTGGCGAAGCTACAGTGCGATGCGGCATATCTGTGCTGAATGGTACATCTAGTCGTCAGTGAGAGTCACTCAGGCTATAGCGTCATAGCTATGACAAATTTGTAGCACCCCCATTGTGCCATATGGTATCAAAGCATACTGCCTGCCAGTTATGGTACAACAATCCACACCAACTTCATGCTTTCAATGACTGCAAACAGCGATACCTAACAAGATGCGTCAGACAATTGTCCGACACTAACTATTGGCTTGCTAAGCCTAGTCACCTGCAGATCTGACACCAACTACTAGCTTGCTGAGTCTAGTTACTGCGCTGCTGCATCAAGGCCTCTGACGCAACACGCAATGAGCCTGTCTGCAACATGGCTTTGCAAAGGCTTTACCATCTGACACATGCATGCAAGCAGTGGCTGTGACTCTGAAACAAGCTGTGACTGGTGCAGTACAGTACAAATATCATGTGAGCCAGTGCTGCCATTGTGTGAGCGATGCCGAGTATGCACGCCAGTTGCATTGTGAGGGC